>JAPKLX010000357.1:64824-104128 GCA_026898415.1 Leonotis leonurus
TTCCCCCCCCCCCCCCCATACACCAAAACTTTGCTCTTTCGGGACCAACATGAATAAATGTAAATTGTAGCTCTACAACGAGGGGAAAGGTGCCGCGGAGAGTAGTTGATGGTGAAGTTTCCATTAGTGTAGGTCTAGATTCTGGCGATGGAAGTTTTCTTCGGAACCCTTAGAATAATTTTGATGATCTTCCTTTGAAACACACTTAGATTTTCATTCATTGCATACTATCTGCTACCATGGAAGATTCTCTTATCAGCGCACGTGAAGACTTTTCCATTCAAGGATGCATAAAATGGAGCTTTCAGAATAAAGATGTGTCTCAAAGCTCACCATATTATGATGTGGAAAGTAATTGAAGAAGGTCCACTACCAATCTATGAAGAAAAAACGGTTGTAGAAGGTGGAACTGGACCTGATACTAGAGTCATAACAAAACAAGTTCTAAAAGATCCTAGAAAGAAGGGAAACAAACCTCGATGATTTCGCTAAAGGTCTTATATCCAACACAGTTAAAGAAGTGCACCTTGCAAAAATAAGAGACCTGGATACTGCAAAAGAAATTTGGGACGCTCTACGTGATCTTGGTCTTGGATCAGAAGAGATGATCGAGATTAAGTTATCCATTGCTTGCAATAAGTTCGATGAATTTAAAATACAACCTGAAGAAACCATAGAAGAATGAGGACAAGATTTATGGAGATCATGCTAGAAATCTCAGCTATCAAAAAAGACAAGTATACAAAAAGAGAAAAGAATCTCAAAGTGGTTCGCGCCTTACCAGCAAACTGAGAAATCTATGCTGCAATGCATCCTATGCGTTCTGATTTCAACAGGCTCATTACTGAAGAACTATTTGATCTTCTTATAGGTAACGAATATGATATTAAATGTATTCATAGCACTAACTCTTCTTCTAGCAGGAAATCTGAAAGTTCCAAAAAGGAGAAGGAAGTTACTTTCAAAGCCACTACATCTACAGAAAAGGAGCAAAGCAAGTCAGATGATGAAGAACTCTCTAAAGACAAACTGCTCAGAGATTATGCTATGATTACTAAAAGATTCGAACGACTAGAATAAAGATCTAACAAATACTCTCTCCGTCCCAGTAAACATGACTCAATTTATATTCATTTGAGTGTATTAAAATAATAAAAAGTGTCAAGCTTATTGGGACAAATGTAGTACAAAAGATTATACAATGACAACAAGAGAAACAAGTTCAAGAAAATTCAATAACTAACTGAGCGGTAAATAATTGAATGATAGTTGTATCACCCAATCAATTGTGAGCGGTTAATCTGTTGCATAACTAATTGAGGCAGTTAGCTTGAATCAACTAGATCCAGCTGGAGTTTGCTGGAATATTATGGAGATTGTCGAAATGATTATTTCCTAAATCTATAAATAACTTAGCTTCCGTGATTCTAAAAAGACAAATACATCTTGTAATTTTTATTCTCTTGTAAAATTATAGAGAGAGTGATACACGAGAGAAAATAAAGAGAGTAATTTTTCGAGTGTTTCAATTGTAATATCTGTAATTTTTTCTCATTGAGATTAGTGAATTGATCTTTGATTCTTACATGGATGTAGGCTTAACTTGAGCTGAATCACATAATTCTCGTGTTCTTCAATTATTGCGTTTGATTTTCAATTTTTCGTCAACATATCTTAATTATTTGCTTTAAATAAATTATTTGGATATAAGTTTGGTCATGTAATCAACAACATGTTCAACAACATGTTTTCCAATAATGTGTATATATAAATAAAACATATCGAAAAATAGTCTTCTCCACCACTGATAGCTTCTATACATGATTATATCATCTATCATCTCATGTACGGTTTTGTGAATTACGACACATAAACTAATTTCTGAATTATTCCCCTCTTAATATTCAAACACGTCTTGATATACTAAACTTTTAAACAAATAAGTTAATTCTTATTACAACAACTTGCTTATAACTTTTGATAATTAATTAGATTTCAACAAATATTATCAAAATTATTTTTTAAAGTAAAGACATATTTATTAATGATAATTTAAAAATAATGAAAAAAGATATTGCAAGCGAGAAAGACTTGAAAGTGGAAAAAAAAAGTCGCACGACCTCTCATCATTCTTGCATTCATATGAAGAAGAGACGAGTTTATAGCGCGTGGGGGAAACTTAAGTTTAATTAACCGTAAACTGCGGCTGTAATTTCATTCCAAAAGGTTGACCCCACTAAAATAATAACTAGCTTCCTCTCCTTTGTTTGAGTTGGCGATAATCCTGGATTTGCAATAACGAGTATATAAAAGGGGTATTTATGGAATTCGGCATGTTAATTACGACTGTCATAACTAATTAAGCTAATTGCAAATAATGAAAACAATAATAATAAAAAATAGATATGCGAATAAAAAGAAGAAAGAGACCAAATCCCGAACAACGTGCGACAGAAGATAAAAGACTTTCCGCTGAAAAAAAATGTAATTGAATTTTTTTTTACAGTACGTTTACTTGGCACTGCAAAAACAAGTGTTTATTTAAGTTTATATTTATTTGTTTTCTCTCTTTTTCTCAATCCGTATCTCTCTCTCATTTGTTTCTTCGTTCGTATTCAAAGCTCAACGCCTCTTCTGATTTTTTCACTTTTCATTTGAAAAATCGGAGCGGTGATTAAACAAAAGCTCATTTTGCTGTCAGATCTTAGCTTTTCTCCATTATTATACTTTTGGTGGAATATGTGAAGAAATTTTAGGACTTGTGTATAAGATTATAGCGTTTATTTTGTTGGAGTTTGTAGATTGAAGTGCTTTGGTGTTCGATTGCTGCATTCTTTTAACTTGGAGCAGCGGTGGATTTGATCTACTTTTGTGGATTGTTGTTTATTTATTATTTAGTTTTTGGTTGAGGATTGGCTGTGCTGATCGAGGTAGAACTGGAGTTTCTGATCTGGTTGAAGTTGTGGCACAATGGTAATAATTAATCTTTTTTATTTTTATTTATTAGGTTGTTATCCAAGTGCTTGTGGCAAGTTTTTTCTTTTCTTTTCTTTTTTTGTTTTGTTTCTCGTTGACATAAATTGCTTTGTTGTTTCTTTGAATTTGTGTTTCTATTTACAACCTGTTGATGGACTTGGCTAGTTGAATGATGATCGGCTCTTTCTGTCGAGAAACCGAGTTTGTCTTTGTTATCTTATTGTTGCTGTAAATTTGAACTTTTTGAGGGTTACCAATATTAAGATGTAATTATTGTGTTTCACCTCCCATATAAATAATTTTTGTTTGATTTTTTAGAATCATTCCTATCTTTGTGTTGCTTGTCTAGATTCAAGATGTGGGAATGTTTCATGTAAATATACTTCGATTTCTACTTCTCAGTTTATCTACAACCAACTGAAAGAATTTTTCTTAAGCAATCAAAATTGTAAATGACTTAATCTGAAGGAATCTCACATGCAAATCAACATGTAGTTGGTTGAGTGAATTTACAAATAAAGTATGAACTTCCTTGGTCTTCGTTAGTGCTTTAGTAACTTGTAAATTATAATTAATTTAGTCTGATAACAGGTCTATTGAAATTAAAGATGGACTTCTATAGCTTGAGTGTGCGGTTTCAACTGTGTACTGCATCGAATCATTATGAAGGCTTAATGCTGTTCAATATTGTAGGTTGCTTCAGTTGCTACAGGAGTTGGCTCTCTTGTTTGGGTGGAGGATCCAAATGAAGCCTGGATAGATGGAGAAGTTGTTGCAGTCAATGGTGAAGACATCACAGTCCTTTGTACATCAGGGAACAAGGTCAGTCATCATATATTTTTGACATCTAAAAGACTTCTTCCTAAAAGAATTGCTTATCATGATCTTAAAGTTCCGTTACTTACCATTTTTCGCTGAGTTTGAAAGAACATTTGTTGTTGCTCATAATTACATTTCATGCAGTAAAACAATATTTTTTTTGCTTCTTTGATAACTCACTTTTTTTTTCTTGATCAACCAATTCAAGGATTTTTGAAAAATGTCCTTCCTTGACTTTTTCTGCAGGTTGTTGTTAGGTCATCCAATGTCTACCCCAAGGATGCCGATGCTCCATCTTGTGGGGTGGATGATATGACAAAGTTGGCATATTTGCATGAACCCGGAGTTTTACAGAATTTAAAATCTAGATATGATATCAACGAGATATATGTGAGTTCAGTGTCTACTTACCCATCATATCATAGCCATTTGCTTCTTAATGTACCGTCTGGTATAGCTTTCCAAGTATAACAAGAACCAATTTTTTCCAATTTTCAGACTTACACTGGCAGTATATTGATTGCTGTTAATCCTTTTCAAAGATTGCCTCACCTCTATGATAGTCATATGATGGCACAGTACAAAGGAGCAGCCTTTGGTGAGCTGAGTCCACATCCATTCGCTGTTGCAGATGCTGCTTACAGGTATGTAATGTTGATGATGACTTAAATATCCATAGATTTATCTTGTCATTAAGGGAATGATTTATGGCCACAGGCTTATGATGAATGATGGAAAGAGTCAGGCAATTTTGGTTAGTGGTGAGAGTGGGGCAGGTAAAACAGAAAGCACAAAGTTGCTTATGCGATACCTTGCTTACATGGGAGGACGATCTGCGGGAGAAGGAAGGTCGGTGGAGCAACAAGTTCTTGAGGTATAACTGCTTCATCGTGTTCGTTGTACCAATACTAGTGATGATGATTCTCATTATGGCGTCTGAGCTTGTTACCTCGACTGGTTTCTAAATTTTTGCATATGGTGATTGTTGTTGCAGTCGAATCCGGTTCTCGAGGCATTTGGTAATGCAAAGACAGTAAGAAATAATAATTCAAGGTACTGAGATTCTAATGGTCTCTGTTGTGTGCATAATTTTTATCGGTATACGTTTTTCTTTTGTTCATCAATGAAACTAATGTACTCATGATGTTAATTCTAGTCGTTTCGGTAAGTTTGTCGAGCTTCAGTTTGATCAAAGGGGTAGGATCTCTGGGGCTGCCGTCAGAACATACTTGCTTGAGAGATCTCGTGTTTGTCAATTGTCTGATCCTGAGAGGAACTATCACTGTTTCTATATGCTTTGTGCTGCACCCCAAGAGGTAAGTGTACCATTTGTTCACATAATGGAAATCTGGATTGATTATTGTTGTTAGTTCCCTTAGCCATATTGCATGATGTTGTGCTACAATATAAGCTTGAACCTCGTGCTTCATGATAAGCTTTCCATTTTTTATTTATTTATGTTCTCTTGGAGCTCAATGTATTTGACAGTTAAATCCCTTGCATCCAATCGTTCTCAGGAAGTTCAAAGGTACAAGCTGGGAAACCCAAGAACATTTCATTATTTGAACCAGACAAATTGCTATGAACTTGATGGTGTTGATGATGCCAAAGAGTATATTGCAACCAGGAAAGCAATGGATACCGTGGGAATTAGTGTTCAGGAACAGGTATAAACTTGAGCATTTTGAGATGACAAACAATTCAGTATGTTCTATAATTTTTCTATGTTCTTTATTTTGTCTCTTAAATTAATATTACAGGATGCCATATTTCGAGTTATTGCTGCAATTCTCCATCTTGGGAACATTGAATTTACAAAGGGGAAAGAAATTGACTCATCCATGCCTAAAGATGAAAAGTCCTGGTTTCATTTAAGAACAGCTGCTGAGCTTTTCATGTAATTTCTTTAGCGAACATATGCACCAATGGACATGAGCAATTGTCCCTTTGATATTTGTTCATTATTAGAGATAATCTTCTTTTAGTAAGGGCATTTTGTAGGTGCTGATATTTGTTCTTTATTAGGGATAATCTTCTCCTAAGTATATGCATTTTGTAGGTGTGATACGAAAGCCTTGGAGGACTCCCTCTGCAAAAAAGTTATCACAACTCGTGATGAGTCCATTATCACGGATGTCGATCCAAAGACTGCTGCTTCTAGGAGGGATGCTTTGGCCAAAGTTGTCTACTCAAGGCTGTTTGACTGGTCTGTTTACCTCTATTATTGAAGAGACATGCACTGATAATAATATTTTCTTAAAGGGGCTTTGTTCATCTTAGATTTTGTTGACAATGATTCTTACTATCATTTTTTTTTTCATATTGGCAGGCTTGTTGACAACATTAATAATTCAATCGGTCAAGATCCAAATTCAAAGTATTTAATAGGGGTCCTGGATATCTATGGGTTCGAGAGTTTCAAGACTAACAGGTGCTTAATGTGTACCCTGTGTCTTCATTGTTGACATGATTCACTCCATTTGTTCTGTAGAGCTATGCTTTTCTCACTAGCCATATAAGCAGCAAATTTTATGTTGATTACCGACTAGTCCCTTTTCTCATTTGGGGTGGTCGGCAGAAGGATACAAGTCACATAGGGTGAATGCCTCTGAACTTGTTTGCTTGCCTCGCCTATTGTCATTTTCAGCCTTTTTTTTTCTTGTTTTTAATAATTCAAGTTGAGCGTATGTGTTTATGGCGATTTTTGGTTGGAAATGAGATACTTGGATGCATAATAGTTTTTGGTTTAGAAATTAGATTGTGTTTTACTTTCTCTTTTGTTATATTTGGTTAGAAAGCAAAGAATAATTTGTTAGAGGTGTGGGTCCCATTGGATTGATGATATACGTTGAACTATGATGTTAAATGGTATGATATAGGTTTTTAATAAGTGTCCAACTGAGTATTTTCAGTGAGAATGGTGGGTTGACACAAACAGTGAGTTGGGAAGGGATTTGAGATTCACGATATATTTTAGGATTGTGTTTCGTTTATCATATTGTGTGATTAATGACATTTTGTCTCATCATTCCACTGATTAAGTTAAGCTCACTTTGGTTTGAATGAGGTGTATGTCTTTGTCATTTGGCTTTCTTTATTCCTTGGTTTTACTTTTCTACTCTCTATAGACTTTACCTGTTTGGAAAGGGCAATGATATTACTTATGTGTTCTACTTATTCATCTCTCCATTGGATATGCAGTCTTGACTCTTGAACCTTATAAATAGTTTCTTATATGGTGTTATTGAATGTGGAATGGTGGGTCATGGCGGACAGACCCTACACCACCATAACTGTATGGCAGCTGCCATGGCGGATTATGGTGGACGTATGCACGGTTTGATTAAATAACAATAAATACTCCCTCCGTACCCCATATGTAATCCTAGGAGGGGCTGACACGGGTTTTAATAAAACTAGAGTAAGTGTATTGTTAGTGGAAAATTGGGTATGGGATTTTTACTGTGTTATGAGAGTATTAAGTATGGAGTGTGGGGTACCATACTAAAAATGAAGTAGAACTATATTTGTGGGACTAACCAAAATGACAAAAAGATACTACATTTGGGGGACAGAGGGAGTATAACTATATTTACACAAAATAAGAAATTAAAGCACACCTAATAGTTAATTTCATAGAAACGGACTATCCAAAGTTCAAACATAACACAAAATGCCAAGTTAAAACACAACAAAAGTACAAAACACAATAGGGCATTCTCAAGTTCAAGCCTTGATGGGCAACCTGAACCCTCTTTCCCATAATATGTTCTTTAGCTCCAGTTATCAGGGAATTCATCACCTTGTTGGTCCAACAACAATACAATGTCACCATCATAGATCACTACTTTTAACAGCAGTTTAGGTGCTGAAGAAGCTTCAGCAGAGCAGACCAAGACATGATGTAATTACAGCCTGAAATTACCACACACTAAGGCATTAAGTGCCTTAATAATTAAAATTTCAAATGTTCATCCCAAATATCATGAAGTATAGATATGTAAATTAATAATTGTATGAAATTTAAGTATAACAAAAAGACAATCCGCTCTCACATAACCAAAAAACAATTTTTCTCATAGATAAAAAGCAATTTGCTCCCAAAACATTTAATAAGCTAAAAACATTTCAAAAAGTAATTAAGTAATCCAAAACTAATAATATATACGAAAAGAAAAGCATAAAACAGTCTTAAAATTTAAAAAACTAGAACAAAAGGATAGGAAAAACCAACCTGCTGTTGGCGCTGGACGTTGTTGGTGTGGCGTGTTGCCGTAGAAAGGAGTGGGTAGAGTTTCTTGAAGGTGAGTGAAGGAAAATTCTAATTTCAATGCCTATACATAATTTAAATCTAATATGGGTTGGGCCAGCAGGTTATTGGGTTGGGTTAAAGGGTTGACTGACCCAAGGGCGTAATAAACACCATAACCCGCCATATTGCCGCGCATGGAGGCTGCCACAACCGACTTGGCAGAACTGTCCAGCCACAACATTTCAGTGGTGGCAAGCTTAAAAAGCGCTACTGAAATCTGATATTTAACATTGCTTATACGTAGAATTTCTTTGACCAACAATATGAATTGGGTACATCTATTTTCTTTGTATTGTAATGTTAAATGTGAACTTTCTACCTCAGCTTTGAACAATTTTGCATAAACTTGACCAATGAGAAGCTTCAACAACACTTTAATCAGGTAGCTAATTATTTTATTTTTCTGAGGTTTTTGATAAATCTTTCATTTTTTTCTCTGTTTTCATATATTTCTCTCTGTTATTTTTTTGGTAACCATCTTATTTTTCAGCACGTTTTCAAAATGGAGCAAGAGGAGTACACGAGAGAAGAAATAAATTGGAGCTACATTGAGTTCATTGACAACCAAGATATTTTAGATATGATTGAGAAGGTGAGTTGATTTTGCTACAACTAAACATCCATTTCTAGTTTGAAATACTTGTTTATGATTGCATACATTGACATATACTTCCTTTTGGTTTTTCTAGTTCATAATTATCTATGTTAATATTAATATTGACTGTTGTCATCAGGTAGGAGATGTGTGTTATATAAAAAAGAAACTATAAGTATTTACATGCACATGAACTGAAATTTCTGTATTTCTCTTTTATTGAAATCTCTTCCATTTTAGATAGTACCTGTGATATTATTGATGTCAAATTTGCTCTTTACAGTAAAAAAACCTTTGGTTAATACACTTTCTTTGGTCGCCCCATCCACCTAGATTTTTTCTCTCTAATATGCATAGATGTTCTCTTAATTTTGCAGAAGCGGGGTGGCATTATTGCACTTCTTGATCAGGCCTGGTATGCTTCTCATCTTTAAAGGAACTCGTTAACTATTCATCGGCTTTTCATTACAGGTGATAATAATTGTTTTTTTGGCTATCTTGTTACGTTCTCTTTTTCCTGTAGCATGCTTCCTCGTTCAACCCATGAAACATTTGCTGAAAGTTTGTATCGGGAGTTCAAAAACCACAAACGCTTCAGCAAGCCCAAGTTATCTCGTTCTGATTTCACCATTTGCCATTATGCTGGTGACGTGAGTATCAAAATATATTAGCCCCTTGCATCTCACTGAGTGAGACTGCTAAAATGCTCGTTTTTAAGTGTTATTCTTTTTTTGGTTAGGTAACTTATCAAACTGAGTTGTTTCTGGACAAAAACAAGGATTATGTAATTGGGGAGCATCAGGCACTCTTGAATGCTTCTAAGTGTTCTTTTGTTTCGGGTTTGTTCCCAGTATCGGATGAAGAGTCCTCCAAACAATCAAAGTTCTCTTCTATTGGCTCAAGATTCAAGGTATAGAGTTGTTTTTTTCTTTTAACATTTCTGTGTATCATCCTTCCTATTTCTTAAACAATGATGCTAAGTTTTCTTGTGATGCCTCTTTCAGCAACAATTACAATCTCTTCTTGAAACTCTGAGTTCGACTGAACCTCATTATATTCGCTGTGTGAAGCCGAACAATCTTCTTAGGCCTGCAATATTTGAGAATCAGAATGTTCTACAACAGCTGCGCTGTGGGGTAATACATAGCTGTGTTCTATTTATTGTTTTCTTGTGTCGTTTACACATGCTTATTATATATTCATATTTGCGAGTTTTTATCCAGGGTGTCATGGAAGCAATAAGGATTAGCTGTGCTGGTTACCCTACTAAACGGCCATTCTATGAATTTATAGATCGTTTTGGCATGCTTGCGCCTGAAGTTTTAAATGGAAGGTATTGTCGGTGTTTGCATGATTTTCTCTTTCACTCATCATAGTCGTGGATGTCATTTTCACTTGCATTGGATTTATGATAGTACTGATGAGGTGGCTGTTTGCAAGAAACTTCTGGAGAAAGTAGGACTTGAAGGATATCAGGTAATGAACCTCTTTCCCAAGAGTTTTCAATTCCTTGGTCATAAAATTTTGTGGTGAAACTCTTCATTTTTCTGTTTATATCTCGTATACAACTAAGATCTTAACCAAAAGATCTTACCATTTTCATCTATCTGCTTGTAGTCATATAAAAAAAGAGTGATAAAGTACACGAGTGATTGTAACTACCTTTATTGGTTTATTACAACTCTTATAGATATGAGAGCATGCAGGACAGTAAATCAATGTGATTGTGATGATATCTGATAGCAGTTTTTGAAAGGAGATATTTTCTGGAGCTGATTGATCATTACATTTTTTTCACAACAAATTTAGCTTTCCATACTTCCTTTCGACATAAGCTTGTGTTGCTTCTGCCAATCAATATATGAGCGTATTTATGATTAATATGCATTAGTCACATCATTAAGCATTCAAAGGTTTTAGACATTCCTTCTGGCTTCAATTTGTGATGTTTGCTTTATATGAGATTTTAGGAACAATATGCTTTTCTAACATCAGAAAAGAAAATAAAATTCTTGACCGTGCTGCACTCCTGATGCACCAAAATTTCCTACTTGTCTTTGCACATTGTGATTAAGCATTTTGTTTAGTATTATGCTACATTAGTGTTCATGAAAATTTGTTTAGTATTAAGTTGATTGACCACAAAACGTGTCATATGGACCTCGTCAGATAACTCTGACTTTTCATGCGCACTTATGTTTTTCAGTATGCATCCTGACTCCTAATAAATTTTTTTATCTCGTTCTTATTCTTCAATTTTTAAGTTGTCTACCATAAAAAGTATTTCATGGACTTCACTATATCCCATTTTTGTATGCTCATTTCTGGTTAGTGTCATGCAGGATTATTTGTGGCATCTATGATGGCTTTTATTAATGTTCAACGTAATTCTCAATTTTCAATGCGACCATCTTTAATTTAGTTTTGTTTTTGTAGATTGGTAAAACAAAAGTATTTTTGAGGGCTGGCCAGATGGCCGAACTGGATGCTCGGAGGACTGAAGTGTTAGGAAAATCAGCTAGTATTATACAGAGGAAAGTCCTTTCTTATATGGCTCAAAAAAGTTTCACATTACTGCGTCGGTCTGCAATACATATCCAATCTATATGCAGAGGTAGGTGTTTTTCTGTTACATTACAAAGTTAAAATTAAGAATAGTAAAACCACATTAAAGATCTTACATGTAGAATCTATATTTCTTATCCAGGGGAGCTTACTAGGCATGTCTATGAAAACATGCGTAGAGAAGTTGCATGTCTTAGGATTCAGAGAGATTTGAGGATGCATCATGCCAGGAAAGCATACCAAGAACAATGCTCATCTGCTGTTTGTATTCAAAGTGGAATGCGTGGAATGGCTGCTCGTGATGAGCTTCGGTTTAGATGGCAAACAAGAGCTGCAATTGTGATTCAGGTACTGAGCTCTTAAAATCATCTGTAAAAGCTCAATCTTTCTTGATTCATTTTGGTTTGTTTGGGCAATGCACTTGGCTGAGTCATTGACTTTGATGAATTCCTTGAATGAATGCAGAGTCACTGCCGCAAATTCTTAGCTCGTTCAGAATACATGAAGCTGAAAAAAGCTGCCATCACCACACAATGTGCATGGAGGTCAAAGGTTGCTCGTGGCGAACTGCGTAAACTGAAGATGGTAATCAACACTCCCTGCACCATAAAGATTAATATCTATCTATCTATCTATATATATATAGATCTATAAATAATGGAAAAGAGAAAATGAAATCATAGTTGAGGGACCTCCTCCCTAGTACATGGAAAAAGGTCATGTGTGGTTTCATTTTCCTAGAACTGTGTTGATATAACCTGAAGAAGAAACTACCACAACTGGTTTCTTGGGTGACTTCGTTCTGTTTTATACTCTCCATTGATGTCCTGTATTTCTGGTTAGATTTTTAATTTTCATAATTAACATGTATATCAGGCTGCAAGAGAAACTGGTGCTCTGCAAGCTGCCAAGAACAAATTAGAAAAGCAAGTTGAAGAATTGACTTGGAGATTACAGCTAGAAAAACGAATGAGGGTAAGTAGTATATATAAGGACATCTACGCCCCCTTCTTAAAATTGAAAGCATTAATCCGTTTTATGAAATTTTAACATGGGTTCCTATCATTTAGTTATAGTTCTGTTTTCCTAATCTTCTTCTCCTTCACTATACCTGATCCATGTACATGCACTATGTCTCTAGACTGACCTAGAAGAGACAAAATCACAAGAGAACACAAAATTACAAACAGCTTTGCAAGAGCTTCAGCTACAGTTCAAAGAAACGAAGGACATCCTTTTGAAGGAAAGGGAAGTTACAAAAAAGGCTGCTGAGCAAGTCCCGGTAGTTCAGGAGGTTCTGATGATTGACCATGAAATGATGGATAAGCTCAATGCTGAAAATGAGAAACTTAAGGTAAGCTAATATTTGGGAGTGTGTTGTTCATCATAAGTGATGAATGTTGGGCCAATGCTAATTCGATGGTTCTATCTACCTATGAAGGCCCTCGTTAGCTCTCTTGAAACCAAAATAGTTGAAACAGAGAAGAAATATGAAGAGACAAACAAACTTAGTGAGGAGAGGTTGAAGCAAGCCATGGAGGCAGAATCAGTTATAGTGAAGTTGAAGACTAATATGCATACGTAAGTAGTTTTTAATGTTTTTTTCTAAATTTATTATTTATATCAAAATTAGATATTTTAAGCCATGCTTATGTTATTTTGCAGCAAACAGCTCTATACTCATATTTGAATGCATAAATTTGTTAAAATATCATGTCTCTTTCTTATCGTAGTCTTGAAGAGAAAATCTCTGACATGGAAACTGAGAACAAAATTCTTCGGCAGCAAACGTTGTTGACCACTTCTAATGGTGCGCCAGGCTATCCAACAGATTTCAGTGCCAAGGTTGGTTACTTGTTTGGGATATTAACTTTGTTTTGTGTGCTTGTTCAGTGTCTGATTATTTCCTTTGACTTTTGTGCAGGGATTGGAAAATGGGCACCATGCTAGTGAAACTGTGAGAGCAAATGTACTTTTCTTTTTTAAGCAAATTAACATGGAATTTGATTGTAGCATTAAATCACCACATCTATTTCCTCCTAACTTGATCATGTATTTTAATATTTCTAACTTTGTGCAGGATTCACCACATACCCCAGTGAAAGCATATGAAACCCCTGACAGCAAACCAAGGAGACCACCAACTTACCATCAACAGCATGTTTGTGCTACTAGAATTTTAAAATGTTCATCATCACTTCACTCATTAAACTGTTCATTTTGATTTGAAAAATTACAAAATTTGAAACAGGAGGACGTTGATGCTCTCATGGAATGTGTAACAAAAGATGTAGGTTTCAGTCAAGGAAAACCTGTTGCTGCTTTCACAATTTACAAATCTCTATTACATTGGAGATCTTTCGAAGCAGAGCGGACTAGTGTGTTTGATCGCCTCATTCAGATGATTGGTTCAGCTATTGAGGTAATTGGGCTTGTGTCCATGATATATTCATTTTTATGGACTGTATTGCATTAAAATTTATATGTTTGTTCTGTATCAATAGAGAAGGGGCTCACTTTCTTGTGTTCTACCATCAAAGGAATTTTTAGATGTCAATGCAATAAATAACTCTCCCTCCGTCCCACTAAATGTGGCCACAAGTAGATGGGCACAGAGATTGTGAAAAAGTTTTTTTTTTCGTGCTTTTGAAAAGTAGCCTACTTTATTTTAAAAGTAAACATGTTTCCACTTTTGATAAGTGACCACTTTTAGCGGGACAACCCAATAAAGAAACATGACCAATTTTTAGTGAGACGGAGGTAGTAATAATTATTATTTCATTTCTATTCTCTACTTAAATTGATTTGTATGTGTGTGGCGTGGCTATTTAAATGTCTGCTTTGTTTAGGACAATGTCGTCTAGCCTCATGAATTTCGGAGAATTTTACTGAAATAGTTTCTTCCAGTATCATTAGCTATCTACAAAGACTTATGAAATAATTGAGCAAGAATTGACTGCAGGATCAAGATAGCAATGACCATATGGCTTACTGGTTGTCAAACACCTCTACGCTGTTGTTCTTACTCCAAAAAAGTCTAAAACCTGCTGGTGCAGCTGCTGCAACTCCAGTTAAACCAACCTCCCTGTTTGGGAGGATGGCCATGGTACTAAATTCTTTCATGATCTGCCTTAGGAGGCAAGCTGCTACTGTGAGATGCCTGAATTAATCTAAACGAGATCTTTTACAGGGCTTCCGTTCTTCACCTTCCTCAGTCAGCCTTGCTGCTGCTGCTGCAGCACTCGAAACAGTACGCCAAGTTGAAGCCAAGTATCCTGCCCTCCTTTTCAAGCAGCAGCTCACTGCATATGTTGAGAAGATATATGGAATTATTCGAGACAACTTGAAGAAGGAGTTGAGTTCCCTGCTTGCTTTATGCATTCAGGTATTTTTAGACTGTTGAATAAATTTAATTCTGCCTCTTCTCTTGTTTGTTCAAATATCTTTAATAATTTTGAGAATTCTAGCTGAATATCGTCATTTATTTTTGCCTTCCTTTGCTGCGCAATTTTGCATCTCTTTGTCCAACTTTCTTGGAGTTTCTTTCATTGTTAATTTAATCCTATCAGAGGTGGCATGCAGTTTTATCTAGAATCTTTGTGCTTGCCCTCTATATATTTTTTGGTATGAAATTCCGTGCATTCTCTTATCAACAGCAGACAGCAGCTGATTAAACTAAAGGGACTTCTCACAAGCTTGATGTTCTGAATTTTTCTTACTTTATACGTTCCCAATACAAATCCTATTAAATGTTTTAAATTTTCTACGATCATCTCTACATTCGGGTATTCAAGGAATCCTCCTTAATAGACGAAATATTCCTATTATGCCAATGCCAATTGAGTTCAATGTTATTAGCTTTGAATTTAAACTTCCATGATAAAATTCTATTCACTATCTATCTTTTCAATCTAGCTCGAAGGATAATGTATTGAAATTTGAATATCTTCACCGGGCTTTGACCATGTCTCAGATCTGAAGTCAAGGCGTTATCAAGCGTGATATGAAACGAGCAAGCTGAGTCCATTAGAATTCATATGTTTAAGCTTTTAGGAGCACATGAGGTTGACCTATCATTGTTCAATAACGAACCTGAATGACTTTTTAAAGTCCAATACCCCTATTCCATAAATCATGTTTGAAGCTGTTAGTGAGCCCATCTTTTTATCGAGGATTGATTTGGTGTAAATACATATTCATGAATTTCGCGTAAAACCATATTTCAGCAAAACCAAAGAACAATCATTACATATTTTCTTATTTCTTATAGATCTTGAAACTTTACATAGATAATTTAGACTTGAATATCGACAAAAAACCAAACAAAATCAATAAGTGAAAGTAATGATATGATATTTTTTGCCTGAATTAGTGTTTCAAAGAGTAAGCATCGTTTTGTAAATTATACATGCGTTTGAACTTTGAAATTTATTTAATGTGGAGGTAAAATTTGACATATGTGGAACTAATACTAATATGGAGGTCATGTCATCCTTATTTTTGGCAAAAGTTTATTTTATGTGAAATTAAGGTAAGTGTAAAATTTTTTATATTTATAACAAACTTTGATAGATTACTGGAAAAACCAAAAATTGGTGAAAGCTTATGTATTTCCACCGAATTAACCCTTCTATCAATATGTTAGGTTTGACCTTACGTGGTAGCTTTGATATGTGTAGGTGCTCACCACTCTAGACTTTCTTTTCTTTTTCCGTCAAACTCTTCCGATCTAGAAGCATACTTAGGGAGCTTCCATATCACCAGGCTTACTATCTCTATCCTGGTGCTTTTCGAACCGGACCAATCTTCCATATCACCAGGTTAACTATCTCTATCCTGCGGGAAGTGCGAAGAGCTAACCCACTAACGTCAACCCAATAACTATAAAGCATCACATTCAGACATCTATAGATCATGAAGCACCTGTATCTTCTGATTTCATTGAATGTTTCATTTTGCTATTTTTTATGAGTGAGAAAAGGTAATATAAGTTCTTGCATTTTTTCCCATGATATATATTGGGAATATTCTGCTTAGGTGAACCTAGAGGTTAGTTTTTAGCGATGTAGGTGGAATATGGCTGGTGTTGTTCTTTTGCTCTTTTTCTGGACAAATTTATCTGAATCTTACTCTAATCATTTTTGTTGGACTGAGTATTAGTCCTCAACAAAATAAGAAGAGAAAGCGTATGAAGGCTCCAAAAGTTTGGAGTTCATACCTTGAATGAAACTGTAAAGCTTGGTCGCATGAACAGCTTGGTCCTGAGCTTGCGGTCGAAGTCCGCAAACAAAACAGGAGAAGTGATCGGGGTTCTCCGGAGAGACACTCCGACGCTCAAGTCAGCTCGTGTAGACTCGAGAGAATGCAAGAATGCAGTGAGTGCGTTAGTAAAAGTGTAATAAGTTAGTGTCTAAGTGTTGAAGTGTTGTGCTAAAAACAAATGATGGGGTGCATATAGTTAGGTATATGAAGAGTAAATTAGAAATGTACCTCAGACGCGCTATGTGTAAATAGTGCGTGTAAATGAACCTTAGCCAATCATGGTTTACCATGTAGCAGTGGTCCCATTATGGTTGTTAGGTGCTACCGCCGCATGTTGCAGTTATTCTGACATATATCAGGTGCGGACCTGACACATGTCAGGTAGTACAATGAAGCATGCCTTCCATGTCTAGCGGACCTCTGAGATCAGACCTCTCAAGGCAGATCCCAGAGGACTCTTAGATCAAAGGTAATAAGAGCTCAGATCTCACCATCTGGATGTTGGTTAGAGCTCCAAGGTCCTCAGACCCTTTAAAGCCTCTGTTTAGATCAAAGCCCAGCTTACTCTCAGAAGCTATTCTTCCTCAGAGATGAACCTCTTCTGCTTGCTCAGAGAGCAGAGCTGATATTACTCCTTATCAATTTTGTAATATTACTTGATAGTTGATCACAAATAGTTGTTGTCTTATTTCACAGGCTCCAAGAACGTCCAAGGGCAATGCGCTAAGATCTGGGAGATCCTTTGGCAAAGATTCTCAAACAAATCACTGGCAGGGGATTATTGATTGCCTTAACTCCCTTCTTACCATCCTGAAAGAGAATTTTGTACGTATTAGTTTCTTGTATTGGCATACTAGTTTTTGTATGATAAAATATGCTAACAAGTATTCACCATTTTAGGTTCCTCCTGTTCTCACCCAGAAGATATTTGCTCAAACATTTTCATCTATAAATGTTCAACTATTTAACAGGTGATATTGATTTTTTTAGTATAATATATGACCCCCCTTGTATACATTTTTTCTCTCTATAAATCACTAATCATATCCAATATGACTTGTAGCCTTCTACTACGCCGTGAGTGTTGTACATTCAGCAATGGGGAGTATGTCAAGTCTGGTCTGGCAGAGCTAGAGTTGTGGTGCTGCCAAGCAAAAGAAGAGGTATTCCATAGTGATGTGAAATTAATAATCATTTGCATTTGTGACCATATGTTCTGCTCTTACCTTGTTGAATATTCCTGGTTCTCAGTATGCAGGTTCAGCATGGGATGAGCTAAAACACATAAGACAGGCTGTTGGGTTCCTGGTAAGTTCATTTCTTTTGAAATACTATATTCATATATTAACATGCAACCTTTTTGGAATTAATTCACTTATACAGCCTCTGTTTATTTGTACGTGCAGGTTATACATCAGAAGTATCGAATATCATATGATGAAATCACCAATGATTTATGTCCAGTAAGTTGCCTATGCATCAACAAAATAAGACGCATTTAAATTAGGCTTACTAATTATTCTTGCAAGAAAATACATGCAGAGAATCATGTTTGATTCAATATTATCTCACATTAAAATTCTGTGCTATCTCAGATTTTGAGCGTGCAGCAGCTCCACAGAATATGTACATTATACTGGGATGACAACTATAATACTCGTAGTGTGTCTCCTGAAGTAAGTTAAATTTTATCGTTTTTCACATGCCTATATCATCCTGCTGTCGCTCTGATTTAAAATAAATTCTGTTGGGTAAATCTGTTTTCCTACTTGAATTACAGGTTATAGCCAGTATGAGGGTGCTAATGACAGAAGAGTCTAGCACTGCAAGTAGCAGCTCATTTCTGTTGGATGATAGTTCCAGGTAAATTCTGTTTATTTAATTAGCTGATAAAATGATGTGTTTCTAAATGTCTAAACATAGGAAGACCATTAGATATTATATATATAATTGGTGAAGGTGTATTTTTTAACGATCTGGGGATTCTGTTTCCTTAGTTTTTTAGTAGAATGCATTAGTGAAATGTGAGCCTTCTCTTCTGAACTGTTAAAAGCAAAGGCGAAATATTTTATTACTGGTAATTTATCATATTAAAATGAAATTAATTGTTTATTGATTTCATTAAACAGTGTTGTGAATTTTTTTGAGATGTGGTTTTATATAGTATTATACTCCATCCTTCCACTAAAAGTGAAGCATGGGTTTTATGAAAAGTTGGTGGATGAATTTTGAGTGGAAAAAGAGACTTACTAAAGTGAATTTAATGAGGGTTAAAATATAAATGATCAAGTGGGTTCATGTCCCAAAATGGAATAAGAATGCTTTTGGTGGATGTCGCAAAATAGAATTAAATGCACATTTTTGGTGGACGGAGAGAGTATAAATTTTTCCTTGTTATATCCATTTTGGGTTCTTTCAATCAAAGTTTTTAATGTCACGCTAAATGTTAACTTTCTGAGGGTGTATACGTTTTTGCAGCATCCCATTCTCGGTGGATGATCTTTCCAACTCTATCGAGGTTAAAGATTTCTTAGATGTGAAGCCTGCGCCCGAGCTGTTTGAGCATCCTGCCTTCCAATTTTTGCATAACTGAGGCAGTGGAAGCAAAGATGATTGTGGGTTTGACTCCGGAAGCAGCATTTCCAACACAAGCCCATCATATGACTGTAAATTCATCGAACTTTTTCAATTTTTGTTCTATAAATTATCATTACAAAAAAAAATTATTCTTTATATGTTGGATTATTAGTGGCTCAAAGTCTCTCAGCGTTAGGGGCAGAGGAAATCATTCAATGTGCAAAATGCCTTGGTATTTTTGTATTGTTTATGCCCGGCCATATTGGCAGGGCAGCATTGTTTTAGATCAGTAGGGATTAGACAATATTGTCTTTCCGGGGTGGTTAAGGATTTCCACCCTACATTTCTTTGTTATATTAAAAGTGTACACGTCATTGAGGAATATGATGTTTAAGAAATACAGCAAAATACAATGCTGATAAGTAAATTATACATATATACAGTACGTGGTTTTTTTTCCACTGATTGTGTTCGAGTTCATATATTATATTCTTGAATGGAATTAAACCAATGCGCTTGTTTAATGGTGTGAAAAGGCAGGATTTCATGGTACATGCGATAGTTCGAGTTGGTTCAATTTTATTTTGCAATTAAACAGAAAAAGGTATATATGATGCGCTTTAAATTTAATTGAGAAATATAGTAAAAAAATTTTAAGCTTATATCAACATAAAAAATACTCATTGCTACTTTGGTGTTTTTAGCAATTTGTAGTCTCTTAACATAACTCGCGTGCGTAAAAGTGGATATAATAAAATAAATGAAGAGTTATAATATGATTAAATTACTTAATATTATACGATAAATAAGAATTATATATTATCTTTAAGTTGTTTTTCTACGCGTGATAAATAAGATTTTAAAGTATTATTAACCTTTAAATTCATCATTTTTTATTATTCTTTTTTTATTTAAATTATAATTTCATTATTTTTCTTCAACAATCTTACTCCAAAATAAAATAAGATAAAATAAGATAATCATTTCAAATTTGTATTGATAATATTATTTTTAGTTAAAGTAAGAGGAAAAATGTGTAATGCGTGAGAGGTATGCTGACACATGCATGTCATGTATGCTGACACATATGTGCATGTGATAAGGAAAGCAACTAGGTATGCTGACACATGCATGTCATGTATGTTGACACATATGTGCATGTGATAAGGAAAGCAACTAGAAGGTGGCAGAAGTAGGGATGACAATGGGTCGGGTTGGACCGGATATTCTTATGCCCAAGCCTGATTCATGTTTTATATGTATAGGCTTAGGCCCGATCGGGCCTGATTGCTGAAAATCAGGCCCAAGATATGTATAGGCTTAGGCCCGGTCGGGCCTGATTGCTGAAAATCAGGCCCAAGATCAGACCCATATGAATCGGGCTGGCATGGGCCGGGCCCGTGATTTTTTTAATTTTTTTTTCTATATTATTTTATTTTTAATACATTAAAAAATTATAATTTATTTTTTTATTTGTACTTTATATATTTTAACAACTATTTATACTTTTAAATGCAAATAAATACTAAATCCAAATTTATTTAGTTATATATCTTATTTAATATGTATATTAATTTATATTTATGATATATTAATTACAATAATAATATTTATAATATTTTATATTTATAATTTATATATTAAATATCATGTTGGGTCGGGCTTGGGCGGGCCTAGGTATGTCGGGCCTAAAAATTGGCCCAAGCCCGCCCATCAGGTTTAAAATTTTGGCCCAAGCCTAGCCCATGACGTCATCGGGTCAGGCTTGGGCGGCCCATTGTCGTCGGGCTTGGATCGGGCCGGGCTAAATTGCCATCCTAGGCAGAAGTCAACTGAAGGTTATTAGGTCCACAATAAACGAATTAAATAAACAAAATTAAATAAAGACATGCTTGACATGATTTTGTTGTGTTTTTAGTCTTTTTGTCTAGTCTAGTTGAGTCATCTTTTAGTTTCCTTTTTTTGTTTGGTTCGTTTATATGCCGTGATTGTGGTTCCTATTATGTTGATTGATAGGTGCCAAAAATGAGCAAAAGGACGAAGAAATGAAGTCGATGAAGCCGGACAGGAGCTTGCTAGGAGTAACGGGCGAGAAGACACGCAGGTTTGTTATGTCATGCGCAACAATTTTATTTTGACTCGTTCTCCTTCATTACAATTCCGTTTTTTGATCCGTTTGCGGCCACAGACTCCTATCGAGATGAGTTTGCTATGCTTTCAAAATTCACGTCTTATGCACAAGCCAGCGGTCTCTGGGGGTCCAGCGTTCTTTGGGCCTGTGCTACAGCAGATGTCAGAAACTACCACCCAGCGACTTCTGGGTGTCCAACGCTCGCTGCGCGCAAAATCTTATCACATTTTTCTCTTATTTAAGCCCCGTTTTGGGTGTGACTTTCATATCTTTCTCCTGTTTTCATCTTTAGAAAACCCTAGAAGACATTCTACTAGATTTCTATTGTATTTTCGCCTTCGGGACGACGGATTGAGGGAGAACATTAGCCACTCAATCTAGGATTTATTCTTTAGTATTTATGTTTTTTTATCTTTTGATTATTGGATGAATTTGAGTTGTAAATTCTCTACTAGTGTTTGTAATTTTTATTAATTGATTATTGATTGTTCCTATTGATTCATACCCCTTTGATGAAACATGTTCTTATCCAATTGAAACGCCTGATTATTGTTTTAATTTCTCGTATATTGGTTGAGATCGAGAGATAATTCTAATATAGACCTAGGGTTTAATCAACATCAATTCTAAATCGGAAATGTAAGAATTGCAATTCGTATGTGAATATTGTGAGTTTGTATTGCATGATTCAAATACGAGAGTAAGAATTGTCGCTTGATTATGAATACGAGAATTAAATGATTAAGAAACTCTAGAGAATCATTTATTGGCTACGAATCTTTGTTCATATATTGAGGAATTCTTATTTGGGTAATCTAATACGCGAGTCATGATTGCTGTCTAATTATGAATACATAAGTGATTAATTAGACAACTTTTAAGAAAACCTTAATAAATGAACAAATGCATGATTGATAGGAGCATGATTTAATCAATTATAGATCTTCTAAATCGTAGGCCTCTAAATCCTGAATCCCACGTTTTCTTTATGTTTGTTTATTTATATTATTCGTTTGATCGTTTTGCAATTCCTTGATTTAGAGTGTTTAGGTTTAAAATTATGTTTAATAGAACTTAGAATTAGAATCGCCCTGCTAAGCTTTCCTTGAGATTCGACATGTGTCAACTTAGCTGTATATGATAGATCTCGTACTCTTGCGAGACCCTAGAGTGCACATTTTAGTTTGAACAAAATTTTGCTTGTCCTCAATCGATATCCAATCATAGAGTGGACTTAAGTCAAATCATGTATTAACATGCAAGCCTCAACCACCTTTCATACCTTAAATACACGAACTTAAATTAAATTCAATTTTCAATCACACTAAGTCATTCAATCACGATCGTAATGTTGCCTGTTAAATCAGCCAATCAACAAGTTCTCAATCATGTTATACACACATCTCACCTCTCCCTAGCATTTAACAAGTCTATTCCCTACTACAATTTTAAGAAAATAAGTAAGAACGTTTTAAGGGCATTGGTCATTGGGTTTAAACATCGATGGTTCACATCGAGTGGCCCAATGTGGTTTCCCATACTCATTATCAAAGATAAGAGGAGTAGAGCCACAAAATTAACTTATCAACTTATTTATGCCCTTTATAACGTGTATTTATTATTATTATAATTTTAAGAATTAAATTCTTGATCAATATTTTATTAGACAATTGAGGGAACAAAACAAGTAAACTATGTTTCGACTAAATTTGTTTCGAGTCGCTTGCAATCTAACGAGATCGTCTAGCAATGATAGGCCAACCTAAGTCGTATTCTCAAAGAAGACTTAGTAGGGCAATTTAACTCTTTGTTAAAAATGAAAGCAAGTAAAAGATCGTTTGAAGGTTTTAAAACTAGGCAAGGAATATAAATTACGAAAAAAATGTAAATCCTAAACTAATAAAAGTAAACGAAGAAAAGAATTTCTTAACTAAGAAAATGAGTTGCAAATTGGAAAGAATAAAAGTAACTTGGAATTTAAAATTAAAAAGAACGTATAAAGTACTTTGGAATTTGAAAGCAATGAGAACGTAGAATAAACAAACGAAACAAAAACGCAAAAGCATAAACAAATAAAGAAACCCAATAGTAAAAACGAATCCGGAATAATAAACGGAAATGAACTTGATTCATAAACTGGAACGAACTTGAATCAATAACGATAAACGGAAAAATAACGAACTAGAGTGTTGTAATCGGCTATCCTTCAGATTCGAATACTAAACTAAAAATGACTAACTAAAAATAAGAAGGCTCGACCCTAGAACAATAGGTCGAGAGATGCTCGAAATATTAATGCAAAACGTCTGGAAAAAGGTCTCGAAAAGGTTTGGAAAAAGATGTCTTCAAAGTGAGAAACTCGTCGACTATTTATAGGCGAGAAGGAGGGTCTGCGGCCACTCAAGGTCAGCGACCGCTGAGTGGCTCGGTTAGACGCTCCTCCCGCGCAATCCACTGAGGTGGTTGGCATTGGCCCGAGTCAGCTTCTGGGATCAGCGTCCGCTGAGGGGATAGCGGTCGCTGGCCCTGGCTTGCGCTGACTCGACACCTGGCTCGGCTGTGTCTCAGTCTGGGCCACCCTCGCCTAGTTAGCGGATGCTTAGGGCTACGCGACCGGTGACTAGTGCTCTCGGCTCTAGTCTTTATTCTTTCATTATTTCTCGATCTTTTCTCGTCCCGTTTTCGATTTTAACATTTGTCTAGGCTCGTTATCCTGAAACATAAAATGAAGCAAAAATTGAGCCCAAAACAACATGAAAAATGGGAAAATAACAAGAATAAAGACAAGGAAAATACGAGTTTAGACGACCAAAAAGAGGCTAAACAACCCCTCCACACACAAAACCTTGTTTGTCCTCAAGCATAACTTAGTCTAAAATAACCATAGAAAAAATCTAACACGACATGCGTGTTTGACAAGACTTCAAATCGTTCCAAAATCAATCTTCATATCATCACGTCACGTCACATAGAGATCATAGAAGCAATTGGTCCACTTAGACTAGCTACTCATCAATTCGAACAACACAAAACAATGATGCAAAAGGTAACATCGAGATCACATAACCGGCTAGAAATTTTATCCATCACTTTATTAGCGTATCTTTCTCTTTTTTTTCTTTTCAATATGAGAAATATTAAGGACAATGTTCACCGGGTTGTACTCCGAATGTTCGGGTTTTCCCTATGTGGTTTTCCATACGCATCTCTTTTATAGATTTGAATTTTTTATTAAGAGAGGGGTAGAATCCCTACGTATTCCTATTTTAATGAACTCAAAAAGGAAATTAGAACAATGTCAAGTTATATGGTCATTGTCGTGAGGTATGAACAACTAGGGGTTCCCTAATGTATCCTCACGCGGTTTCCCGTGCTCATGGTTCCCATAAGAGCAGAGACCTCTTGATAAGTTCAATTCTCATTGCAAAACATGAATACGCAATAAGTGGTAATAAACAACTAGCCAGTCGAATCAATCAATTTACACTATCATGCATCACTATCTCGATCATTCTACTAAGATTAAGAATCCGGTCACAATGTTCCACACATTCCTAGTTCATCTACGTGTCATAACATGAATCAAGTCTAATAAATCAAGGCTTTCAATTCATATCATATCTCGAACACATGCCACAACTCAATTCAACCACAAGATATCAAGACAAGGTAGCTTTAAAACAATCAAGATTTTTCATAAACAAGACACTAAAATAAAACGACGAATGCATGCAGTAAAAAGACACCCCTTGTTGGGAACCCCAAAGTATTTTTGTTTTGATGATGATCTCTTGAAACACACTTAGTCTTTACAGCTTTGATTTGTGTTAAACCGTTCGACATGTTAACAGATCACTACGCATAAAGTGAATTCTGATAGAGAATAGGTTAGGAGATGACTTACCATGTAAAGGAGTTATTCCTATAGAAGTCATTTCTATAATTGTCCAGGATGAAGACCAAGACTTCATTTTTTCAAAGAGAAGAAATCGATCTGCAATGACAATCTTCGACCAAATCACCGACCAGATCGATGATCACAGCGAAGCACCAGATCGACAGAGTCATCAACCCACCAGATGACATAACTCTACACATCATATTCACTTGCCACGTAAATCTTGGAGTTCATCCAATTGAGTTTGGAAGAAGAATCCTTAATTGACACGAAGAAGGAAAGTAATCACTATCGATCTGCTTTCCATACTTAGAGGATTGAGTCAACGTTTCTACAAGGCAAGAACAGATATGATGAACATCATTGATTGGCAATCTACAAATCAATCCCACGCCAATCAACAACGGCTAGAATTTCAAATTCAAAGCCTATATATTTGAAGTTTGAAGTCTGGAGAAGAGTGACACTACATCGATCTAATACTCTCAAGCAATCAATCTCAAACACCAGACTCAAGTCTTTAAACTGTTTGTGATTCTAAATCATATCAACCCAGCCTCAATTCAAGTATGTCTTATCGAGAGAAAGGAGATCACCCTGCTAGCTAGTAGTTTTTCTAGTGGTAACGTAGATGTAATCTGTTGTAAAGGGACACGACCCTCATTCGTGCATAAGTCTCAACCAGATTGTGTTTGAGACTTGTGACTCGTTCTCCACGAGTACAAAGAAGAAGAGTATCCAAATAATGGATAATCTCGTCTAGTTTTGATTAGATCGTGGACGTAGGGATTTCCCGAACCACGTTAAACAACTGTGTCATTTACCTTTCTGCATATTTATTTTCAGTTGTTTATTTATTCTAACTCCTTACACTTCCATATAGACTGCATCTCAATCAACCTGCTTTAACAATCTGATTAATCTTTAAGGTTTTCTATATAAGAGCACCAACTAAATCCACCATATTTCCGCACACACGATACTTCGAAAGTAATAAGATCACTCTTATTATTATTTAAGTATTTACACTAGAGAGCAATCTGTTTGGACTGATCTGCTATCGATCTGTCGATCGATCTGGTCAGCTATCTGGCGAGCAATTTCTTCTGTAAGAATAGCTTGAACTCTCTGATAATTTGCCAAGTAAACTGAAAAGCCTGTATTTGATGTATCCCCCCCCCCCCATACACCAAACCTTGCTCTTTCGGGACCAACACCCCTCCCCCCTACAAAGATAGAGCAATATCCTCATTGCAGAAAGTACAGAACTATAAAGTAGGGATAAGAAAGACATTCCCGAAGTGCTGCATTAGGAGTGACAAGCGAGACGAACAACCTTAAAATAAACTAGAAAACAAAGGAAAAACAAGGGTTAGCCAATTACACACTCATACTAAAGGAAAGAATGCAATAAATGTACCTCAACAGCGAGACAAAGTCTCACTATTGTTCAGGAGGAGGGTGGGTGGATGGTCCGCCAAAGGTCCAAGATGACCATTGTTGTTGCATCTCTCGTAGGAGCTTGTTTTGCTCATCCACTGTCTTTTGGTGGGCTTCCCATTGTGTTTGGAGGTCAGTGAATTGTTGGTGTTGGGTGTCAAGGCAAGTGTTGATGTCGCGGATGTCAGAGCGCATCTCGTGAATGCCGGTGGTGACCTCACTTGTGAATCGCTCCCATTGGGAGTTCCATTGAGGTTGGATGCCCAATTGAGATTGGGCGCCCCATTGAGATTTGGCACCCCAATTAGAACCTCCGTTGGCGTCCACCATGTCATTACCTAGCCAAGCGGCGTCGGCTTCCTCGTCGACTTCTTCCTCTTCTTCCTCCTCGGACTGGGCCTCTTCGTTGGCCTCCATGTGAGTATCATCCGCCTCGTCATGATCATGGGATGCTCGGGATACGACTTGAGCATTGAGATACCGCATCACACAATGGCGTCTCTCTTGTGGCACCAATTCGGATTGTGAGAGGGCGATGATGCACCTCTCAACTCATGTATGTCAATCTTCTTGGTGGGGAGGAGCTCATTGTTCAGGGGGCCATCCGTACAGATAAGATTGAGGTGCATGGCCACAGAAGTTGCGAGATGAAGTACAAATGCGTAGGCTCACTTCCGGCGTTGGATGGACTGGATAGATTCAAAAACGAATGAGGAAGGGGAAATCTTTATCTTGTGGATTGCACAATGGAGTAGGAAGCACTCCACTGTGTTCACCTTATTTGCTTGCTCATTTCCCGAGATGCAATAAGCGATGAATTTGTGTGTGACGCCTATCTCGGAATCCCTTAATAATCCGCTGGGCATGCCTCCCAATGCCCAATTGTGAAAACCTATCAACTCATGCCATGCTAAATTCGGGTTAAATTTCGGGGGCACCCGATGGAGCCCCATGCTGGAAAATCCAAAGATGAATTTCATCATAGAAGTGGTAACAATATGAAATATGCCACGATACTAAAATTTAAACGACTTAAAATTAGACGCAACATCAAAGGTGGTGAGAAATTGAACTCCTAGTTGCTTAAAACAATCAACCTCTTACTTAGCATATTTATCTAATCCAATATTTTTCAAATAACGAGTCAATTAGAAGAAATACCAAAATTATTCAACAATTTCCAATCAAGAATACGTGTGAGAGTTATCTCAAGCGACATGTACCGTAAGTATAAGGTGCCCTCTCTTGTGTTGTAGATGGGGGATGGTGTGTCCGAGGCCTCAATATTGTCACGAACAGGGTGGAAATCATCTTCATCCCCTCCTTGTCGGCTAGATTGCGCAACTTCACTTGTTTTTTATCTTTTTCTACCCATGAGAATTTTGGCAAACACTTGGTGGGAAAAGAATGTATGAAATTGGGGTTTGGAGTTTTTGATGATTTAGTGGTGGGAATTTCGGATAGGATGGAAGAGGATGTGGAAGTGATGGTGAATCCAAAAAATTGGAGTGAAAGAGGGTTAGGGTTTGGGGAGTTCGGGGAAGAAGGAGTGAAAGAAGTGGGGAGAAATAAGGGAAAATGGAGATTTAAATGGGGCAACCGGGTAACTTAGCGGTCACTTAGGGTCAGCGACCATTGAGTATTGCTCTCGTAAATGCCATAGAGCGCTGGGGGAGTTTTTACATGGGGATATGTCAGCGGCCGCTGAGGGGTCAGCAACCGCTGACTCGAGGTTGGCATGCCGCTGGGCGCTCGCGCTTGTTCAGCAACCGCTGAGCGTGCCACTGTCGCTGACCGTGCCTCTCGTCAATTCTCTCCGTGCTCTCTTCCACGGAGCTGAGTTTGCAGCGCCCGCTGACTTGGCCTCTCGTCGGGACTTTTTCTAGATGTAATTTTTCTTTTCGTTGCGTTTCTAACCCGGTTTCCTCCTAACTCGGTAACATCTACGAACAAATAAAAATATAAATTAAACTAACGAAACGAAGAAGATGAAAAATAATGAAAGATGAAAGTACGGGAAAAAGAACGCGGGTTGCCTCCCATGAAGCGCTTGTTTCATGTCGTTAGCTTGACGAGATGGAATTAATTCAACAGGGGATCGAAGACGGGCATTGACTCCACAACTTCGGGCATGGAGTCACCTTCAATGTACGGTTTTACCTGATGTCCATTTACACGAAATGAATCGTCCCCTTCGTTACTATATAGTTCAATGGCCCCGGACGGTAGAATGTCTTTGATCACGAATGGACCACTCCATCTTGATTTAAGTTTGCCCAGGAATAATTGAAGTCTAGAATTGAAGAGTAGAACTTTCATTCCCGGTTTAAATTCCATGTACACAATTCGGCGATCATGGATCCGCTTCACTTTGTCTTTGTAAATCCGTGCACTCTCATACGCCTCGTCCCTAAGCTCATCTAGCTCGAAAATTTGGAGTGATCTCCTCTCGGCGGCATTGTCGAGGTCGTATGTCACTGCCTTGATTGCCCAATATGCTTTGTACTCTACTTCGACTGGCAAGTGACACACCTTCCCATACACAAGACGGTAAAGGCTCATCCCAAGAATATTTTTGAAAGCCGTTATATATGCCCATAAGGCATCATTTAGCTTGATTGCCCAATTCCACAATTATATTCTCATCTGTGGTGTTTAACCTCTTTTTGGTGGTCTACACTCATATTTTCCTCGCCTTTATTATTGTAGTTTTCCCATTTTGCATGATGTTTCAGGCTCGATTTACGTTTCATTTTATGTTTCGGGATCACATGCTAAAACAAATGCTGAAGTTGGAAACGGATGAGAAAAAAATAAAGAAATGACGAGACAATGAAGAAAAAGACCGAGAGCACACGTCAGCGCCCGCGGAGCTTAGAAGGCCGCTAATTGGGCCTCTCGGTGGCCCACACCGAACCAACGCACGAGGGGATGAAGCCCACAGTCAACGACCGCTGGCTCCTCAGCGGATAGCTCGGGAAGTTAGCGCAATGGCCACGCGGAGAACATGGGTCCAGCCAAGTCAGTGTTCTCTGACTTTAGGAGACCGCTGACTTCCCTTTTTTTTTCTCTTTAAATACGCGATGCATTTCTCATTCTAAGGAGATCTTTTCCCATTTTATGCACTTATATTCCGAGTACATCTCGACCTATTGTTCTAGGGTTGGGATTTATTATTCGTAGTTAGTCATTTTTAGTTGAAGTACTTGATTCCGAAGATAGCCGATTGCAACATTCAAGTTCTTCCATTCCAATTTATGAATCAAGTTTGCTTTCATTTTAAATTCTGGATTCGAATTTATTATTGAGTTCATTTATTTGTTTATGCTTTCATTTTTCTGTTCTACGTTCTTCACAATTTCAAATTCCAAGTTAATTTTACTTCCATAATTCTTTCGTATTGATTTCAATCTAGTTATGATTTAGATTGAAATCAATTGTCATTTTTAACTCGCAACTCGTTTCTTCAATTCGTAATTCGTTCTTCGTTTATTTTTATTAGTTGAGAATTTATCTTCTTTCGCAATTTATTTTCTTCGCCTAGTTTTAAAACCTCTAAACAATCTTTTTCTTACTTTATTGTTGAACAAAGGAATAAATTGCCCTGCTAAGACTTCCTTGAGAATACTAGTTGGGTTGACTTATCATTGCTAGACGATCTCGTTAGATTGCGAGCGACTCGAAACAATTTTATTAGAAATATGTGGTATTATGTGATTAAGAATTAATTATTTATATGATTAATTAAACATGTGGATCATGCCCATTTATGAGCCCCTCATACTGGATCTATCAAAAAGGCGGTATCGAAATCACCAATCCCTGAGGGGTCGTATCCATTACAGATTCAACTATTTTTAGTTTTATCAACGGTTCCGTAAGAGTATACTCTTGTTTATTCATAATGTAGTTCAATCGAAATTGTTGATAAATGTCGGACAAGCTCTGCAGGATTATATCATTTTGAAAGGCAGCGTCAATGTAACCTCCCAACATCTCAATCTCACCCAAATAGTCTATCATCTTCAATACATGGTCTCGAACCAATGATCCTTCATCCATGGACATGTTCATCTCATTGCGAATTGTCAATTTTTTAGCCATTCAACTATGTTCTCCGAACATCTCACTTAGGCTAACATAATCTCTACGGCTGTAGGGTATATGATACATGTTGGTATTGTTGTACATTCGACATACAAGCTATAATGTAACACCACGTCATCTCATTTCCTCTAACCCACTTAGAATGTACTTCCTTAAGGCACTAGAGGCGTTACTAGCAGGAGTAGGAGGACATTCATCGTCAAGAACAAACCTGATGCCATCAGCAGTCAAGACAATGTTAGAATATCTTTTATAATCAATATAATTAGAACAATTAAGTTGGTTGAAAGACATGATAACAGAACATAAAATAAATAAACCATCTATCATTAAACATGCTTAACGCAGATAACCGAAATATCTTAATAAAACGATTAAAGCATTGATGCAAACAGTTAAAAAATAAATCATGCAAGTCACGAAGTGTAATCAATTACATGCTCATTTTTACATAATTTTACTAGCCAAACGATTTAAATAGATCAGAGACTGCGATTATGCAGCATGACTGATAAACCATACTTGAGCTCATACCATAAATTTAGCACCAAAAGCACCATTTAATTCTAATAAGTCCACAACGGAGGGGTTCTATTGACATTATATGATGTATTACAACTATCATAAAGAAGTCAAATATTCTTGTGAATTTGTAAATGTAATCACGCTTGGAATCAAGATAGATATTTCACGATAAGACCAATTTATGGAGACTATATGTAATTCTCTTATTTGAACAAATACACTCGCTTAGTTATTTTAAATTATGAAAAAGGTTTTTCCAGATAATAACATATTATGGCAAATAAGATCAACCAAATATAGCACATAAGGTCAACCATCACAGATTAAGACAAGAAATATTCGATAAACAAGACTACAAAATATATGCACTGAATTATCCTAATTACATGGAAACTAAATCACTAAAATAAGGAAACAAATCCCTCAAAATAAGGAAAAAATCTCCATTCGGAAAATGTCGCCATGACATTTCACGTGTCGTGATCCAGACCCAACCCCCATTTTTTATCATCGTTTTCGCTCTGGTCTCGTTTCTCCTCCCATTATTTTACATTTAAAATGGAAAAATAGAAAAACGAAAAACTTAATCTACCACGGTCAACCCCGTGGGTTTACAAAAATAGGCCATAAACTAGGCCATCGAAAAACGAATAAAAATGTATAAAATATACATGACATGATATTTAATACATATAAGGCAATTTACACATATATACGACATAATTAAATTCTAGAAGATTATATATCATATAAATATACAGGCAAATCAAAATAGAATTGAAATCTTATTTATTCAAGATAACATAATTTTGTGGGTCACAAATTCACTGGATCCAACTGATGAAACCTGGATGAGTGAGTCACAAATTCGCAGGATCCACAAATCTGATAACCAAATAAAAACATACAATTCTAATACGCAATTAAATATCAATAAAAATCGTGCATATAACAAAGAAGATAAAAATGGAAAATCGAGTCCTAGACATGCTCCTATGATCTGAATATTACCTCCTTCCTTAGCCGAAGAATCGAATACGGAGAAATGATCAATCTTCAGCAACGAACAACAATCCACATTGGGAAACACGAACATGTTCAATCTCCAAAACATCTGGTCTATGACACAATCTACAATATGACTATTGTGTGGATGATAATCCGTCGTGGTTTATCAAAGAGGGGAATGAATCAATGGGTGTGGAATACCCTATTTTCAAATACTGCAGTATTGTAATACTTCTATAGTCGATTTTTGTAATATCTCGCTAATTTCTAAATTATACTTTTAAGTGTTCTAACTATTAAGGGAACTAGGTATGAAGAAATAAGAATTTTAGGAAAAACCTAGAGCCTGTTAGGACCTACAATGTTAATTTGGCAGACCGGGAAAACATTTTAAAAGGTTTATTTAAAAAAATGAACTTTTCATGCATAAGTCGAAAGTATATACATATTATACTCCTTGCGTAGAGTTTTTCAAAAGAAAAATATTGGCACTAGGTTTACCCAAAAAGGAGTTCGTATGCAACCGCTACGAATTTTTAAAGTTTAAGCACGTCGTCAAAAAAAAAAAATAGTTTTTCCATGCATGACCGAAACTATATCAATATTATAGTCATTGTGTAGAGTATGAAGAAAGGCAGATGTTGATGTTAGGTTTTCCCAAAGGAAGTCGTGTGCAGAAGTTACGACGTTTTAAGGTTAAAACATTAATAATAATATAATATAATATAATAAAAATAATTTTAAAAAATCTAAATTTTTTTTATAAATAGCAGGGGGGAGTCGAGACTTTCCTCCCCCCATTCACGCACAATTCGCTGTGGGGGGGGGGGGCCGCCCACTTCTTCCTCTTTTTCTCCCTCCGTCGCCATTGTCGAGCTTTCAAGCTCTCGAAGCTTCGTTTCGAGGTCAAGTCGAGTCAAAGAGGTATGCCGAGGCAAGGCAATGGAAGCTCCAGAACTCAATGAAGGTGGCTCAGCCGCCGTTGGGTGACCGTAGCGACCTTGCCGTCGCCGAAATTTTTATCATAATTTCACCTCTCGTTTTCTTCTTCGTTTCACGTCCTTTTTCAAAACGGTTTTCTCCTATGCATAGCTCTCATTACATAAAACTCGAGTACCGAAGGGAGTTCGGGACGATGATGGCCGGATGTGGCCCGAAGGGACCACGACCGATCACCACCGCCTCCAATGTCGGTGTCACCGATGGACTCCGAAAGCTCCAACTCGGTGGTCGTCCGTTCTTCGGACGGCTACGGTCCCTTAAGATTTTATGTTCACGGTCATGCATTCTACATATCGGCATGAGCATAATGTGTTTTCGTCTACGTAAAAGTTTTGCATGCATTATATATATAATACTATTTTATGTTTTTCTAAAGAAAATTTATTAACCGGTTATCCTTTTACGGTGAAATTTATAGTGCATGTAGAGAAAAAAATATAGGATTTTCTGAAAGAGGTTTCATGAATTTTCATCAGTCCAATTTTTATTGATTTGAAAAAGACTACGAATCTTCTCGATTAAGTTTCGAGGTAAAGTTGTATATTTTAAAAATGTTTATACATATTCCTATAGGGAATAATGTCCGGAGTATTTTTGCCTTCTTGGCCAAAGTCATTTGAAAGTCCGGTTGCTGCCAAATTAATTTATTACGTGATAAAAAGAATATTATTAAGCCTAAAAATTTAGTACTACTTATCTATAGTTCCTTTTTGGAAATTAAAGCCAAAATATATTCTCTATGACTAACAGGTACCTAGCACTGAAATTTAAGCTCATAAGAATTTACGGTTTTTCCGTAATCGGGGAATATCATCGGTGAAAGCTTGGGGATATATACGTATTTTGAGTTATTAAGTTCTTTTCTTTAAATGAAAAATGCATGGATCTCTGTTAAAATATTTTCACGAAGGTATCGACTGTTTAATGCTCTTATCGACCGCCGGGGGTTCTTATTCGGCCTAACACGTCGATTTAAGGACTGTGATCACTTAGTCTCTACTGCGGTGGGTTGATCACCATCGGGTTTTGACTCATGCTATGTTAGGGTGTACGGTTCGCCGAGCCCTATTTGACTGAATGTTTATAATCCGTCGGTGGTAAAAGGCCCGGGACATAACCTATATAAGAGTAACGTCATACCGGGTCATGTTTAATTTATGCACAAATATTTTGCTTACTTAGAAGTTATTTTTGTTTTAAAACCTTCTAAGGTAAGTATACTGAACAGAGACTATGTTTTTCGTTTTATGAAAAACCCAACTGAGTGCACTAGTACTCACCCCACGTTTTACAAAATTTTTCACAGGCTAAGGAAGCAGCATGATGTGTGTGGCTGAGGAATGGTGTTATTGGGATGACGATTGCTTCATCACGAGAACGGTTTACCGTTCTATACATAAGAATTCCGGCTGCCATGCTCACGTATGTTATAATATTTATGAAATAATTATCACTCACGTATATGTGTGTGATAATATATATGTTTAAAGTCTAAGATCATTTTCTCATTCCACGAAAGCCTCATCGGCCATTATTAATAAAAGTTCATGTTGTCATATTATCATTGTCCATTACATGCATACACCTGCATAGGAGAGCTTAGAAGTAGTCGGCCCCTCTTGGACGCTCAACTCCTCAGCCCCTTGTGTAGTGTTCGAGCGAATGCCGACCACACTTGGTGAGCTAGGTGAGTGACTCCTTTTGGCGAGCTAGGCTCACTAACCTCCGCCTTTGATCGACGGTTCTTATTGGACGATTCAGCCTCTCGAGGATTCTGCATTACCTTTCCTACGAGATGAGCTGTATTATCTCCAACCCCGTCTTTCATATTGGATGATTCGGCCGCTTGAGATTCAGGATTATCGTTCCCATGTATCGAGCTGTATTATCTCCGATTCATTTCATCTTGGATGATTCGGCCGCTTGGGATTCTGGATTACCGCTCTCATGACTCGAGCCGTATTATCTCCAATTCATTTCATCTTTGGATGATTCGGCCGCTTGGAATTCTGGATTACTGCTCCCATGACTCAAGCTGTATTATCTCCATATTGCATATGATTCACTTTAGATTCATTATTATAGACATTGTCTTTGCATTGGTTAGTTGTTTGGGTTGTAAAATGGCATAGTCAAAGTTATAGAGGAGATGCTGTCTGATTTTCAAGGACAACTCTCACTTATATAATGCACACGAACACAATGCCCCCTTTCTTCCCCGCTTCTTTTATCCCCGCCCAGTCACGCCCTTGGTGCGTGTGCCGTCCCTCGGGATTTGGGGTGTGACAATTTTTCTGTGTATGAGAAGCTATAATCGGCCAAGCCCCCTTCCCCTTTATTTATATATGTATTTGTGGGCTAGGTCAGAGTTTTAAATGAGAATGAGTCTGAACCTCTAACATACAATTCAGTCCATTAATTTCTCCAACAATTCCATACTTCATGGCCTAGTATAAAATTTTCAATTAATTAAGTTAGTAATCATTATATTATTTGAATTTCATATTAATATGCATCGACTCAACTAAAGGATAAATATCGAACTGTTCAGGACCGATTCAATTTACGAATGAACCTCCTTTTTAATAAATTATTTCTCGCATTTAAGATTCAATATTCATCAATTAACTAAAGTTAGTTGAAAGCTTATATTAATTAACTTGTTTATTCGTAAATAATCTGGATCAAACTTTTATTATTATATATGAAATAAATACTCACATGTCGGGTTTCTTATATAACAAACTTCTTTGAACGCCCCACGGGGATCTAAACAAATCAGACTCGCCGAGACGCGATTCTAAGAAATATCATCTCAGCACTTCTCATTAAATCAATCACCACTACCCAACTCATTATTGTATAGGGTTGCAAAAAATTTGCATGTGCAAATGCATCAAACTAGAGCATAATTAACTGCGTATACTTAATATTATTGACATAGATTAAGAAATAAATAATTCTTGAGACGTCGTTCTTCAGTATCAGTACACAAGAACTCATCTCACTGTGAATCCACACAATATAGATATGCAATTCATCTTCTACAACATAAATGCATTGATATTGTTCTGCCAGCTAAAGTCAGCTCTCACATCGTAATGATACTGCAGCCTTTCATGACTTGATTGTCCAAGTCTGTATGGGCTATGAACTTTATTTTACCAATGAACCGACTATATTACCTTATGAAATCATCGATCCAAGACACAGTCTATAATTTAAAAAATGGACGTGTTTGCAATAATATAATCGACAGATAATAAATTACAAACCAATTATGAAAATTTATTTTTATTAAATTGAAATGAAAACAACTTTGTTCCAATACTCAAGAATAAAGCATGCTTTGTAGTATACAAACCCTAACAATACATGTATTAAAACATAAATGCATCGATATCATTCTGTCGGCTAATGTCAACTCTAATATCGGAATGATATCACAACCTTTCACGACTATATTGTCCAAGTCTATCAGGGCTGTGAACTTTATACTACCAAGAAACAAACTATCTTACATTTTGTGATCATTGATCCACTACACATCTACAATGTAGAAAATGGACTTGTTTTCAATAAAATAATTAATATATAATAAATCACAAACCAATGATAGAAATTTATTTTCATTAAATGAAAGTGAAAGAAAATTTGTTACAATACTCAATCATAAAGCATGTTTTAGGTTATTCAAACCCTAATAGTTACACTTTCTCATCCACTGCATCAGATTAATCCCCTCAAATCTAGGAAAATCGAGTTTAGGTAATCGATCGACCGAACCAGTAGAGTTCTGCGAGTTACCTCTCCTCTTCCACGTTCGCGAACTCCTCTTGTCCTCCTCTTACGACTCCTTACCTCGCGACAACCACTACGCTGCTACTCCTCACTCATTTCTTCTCCTTGTCCATGCAACTCCCTCTACATCTCCTAAAATTGAGCCTTCATTGAAACGATTAATCTTTGGCTCAATGTTTGAGTCAATGTTTGTCCCAACTCCAGTTGTTGCTGCTGCCACTCTATTCTCCATCCTTGGCTTCCTTAACATGCGGTAAGTGTTGGTCAAGAGGCTCTAATTACCAATGGTTAAGTTCAAGATCTCATAGCTCATCAAAATTGACAAATAAGCGCAATCTTATTAATTGAGTCTCGCAAATTCGAAGAGACGAGAAAGAAGAACAATTACACTTGGGGAAATAAATCTTTTACAAGAAAATTCCATGAATGAATCATTCTAGCTACAGCTACGCTATTTCCACAGCCCATAACCTTTTTTTAACAACCCATGCCACATGTCTTGTTTGGCGTGATTTTGTTGAATTTAGTCTCTTTGTCAAGATTATTTGAGTCATCTTTTAGTTTCTTTTTCATTATTTTTAGTTCGTTTTATGTCGTGGGTTGTGTTTCTATTTTATTAATCGATAGGTACGGAGAAGGAGCAAAAGGACAAGGAAATGAGGCTAAGGAAGCCGTATGAGATCGTGGCGGGAGAAACGGGCAAGAATACACGCGAGATGAGGCAGAAGCTGAATGCGAATTTGTTGTCTAGCCTGTGTAACAATTTTGTTTTGACTCATTCTCCTTCGTTACAACTCCGATTTTGGATCCGTTTGCGGCTACGGACTCCTATCGAGAGGAGTTTTAAGTTTATGTTTTCTGCATGGAGTACCTGTATCCATTACGTCTGATCGAGATACCAAATTTACTTCTCGATTTTGGACGAGCTTTCAGGAAAAGTTAAGAACGCGCTTGAATTTCAGCACAGCTTTCCATCCACAAACGGATGGTCAAACCGAAAGAACGATTCAAACACTAGAAGACATGCTTAGAATAGTAGTATTAGATCGAGGCGAACAATGGGAACAAGCTTTACCGTTATTAGAGTTTGCGTATAATAATAGCTATCAAGCAACGATTAATATGGCGCCATACGAAGCTCTTTACGGTAAGAAATGCCGATCGCCTCTCTACTGGGATGAAGTAGGAGAAAGAAGAATCTTGGGACCAGAAGCAATAGAAGAAATGATCAAAATCGTACGGCACATAAAGAGAAGAATTCAAGAAGCTCAAGATCGCCAAAAATCATATGCAGATAACCGTCGAACCGAATTGAGTTTCGGAATAGGAGATAAAGTTTTCTTAAAAGTTTCTTCTATCAGAGGTGTGCATCGATTTGGTATAAAAAGAAAACTAAAACCGAGATTTATTGGACCATATGAAATACTAGAGAAAGTGGGACCTGTAGCTTACATATTAGCATTACCACCAAATTTTGGTAATGTACATAATGTGTTTCATGTGTCGCAATTGCGAAAGTATGTGTTTGATCCAAAACACATAGTCCATCAAGAAGAAATAGTTCCTGAACCAGATTTAAGCTATGAAGAAAAGCCTGAGTGCATTTTAGATCGAAAAGAACAGAAATTAAGGAATAAATCTATTCCTTTAGTTAAAGTTCAGTGGAGACATCATAGTTTGGAAGAAGCAACTTGGGAATTAGAAGATCAAATGAAAGAGAAGTATCCCGAGATATTTACCTAAGGTACTAAATTTCGGGACGAAATTTTTTTAAGGGGGAGGGAATGTAATACCCTCAAATTCTAATTAGTACTTAATTGCTAATTAGAGTCTTAATAAGGCTTTGCATCCTTAAGAGATAATATTTATGAGATTAAGAAGAGCTTGAAAGCTTTATTATATAATTTAGAAGAAAGAATTTTAATTATTTAGTTAAGAAAGAAAATGGAATTTATTAATTCCATATTAAGAATAAAAGAAAGGGGTTGAGGCAGAATAAATTCAGACGAAGCATACCCCTCAGAAGAGAAATTTTTTATCTATTAGATAAAATAAAAAAATGGAATTAAAAATTTCATTAAGTTAGTAAACAGATAATATAGGGAATAAAAATTTATTATTGCAATTTCGGTAATAATTAAATAAGTTCTCGTTTAGAATTCAGTTTGAGAATTCGACAGCTGTAGTAATATCTACAAATTATGCCCAATTTTATAATATATATAGAAGAGATTATTATTGTAATAACCGTCTTTTAATTATCAAAGTAAACGATAATTTAACGCG
>JAPKLX010000357.1:114128-131122 GCA_026898415.1 Leonotis leonurus
TCACACCCGGTCTCTGCCGTGAGGACAGAGGTCGGGGCGTGACAATTATGAAGATTTTATTAGAAAAATATTATTATAGAAAGAATTTGTTCAGTTAAATTTATTCGGTATTTTAAAGTTTGAATAAGTTATTCAAACGAACTCCAAATCATGAACGGTCTGAACCAGTGGATTCTAGGTGTCGAGAGGAATCATCCAGTATCAATGTCTCAAAACCCGGAAAAGAAGACTCTAGAAGCTTCTAGAAGCCCCTAGAGAAGTGTAGAAAAATTAAATAAATTAATTATTAAATTAGAAAATTATTTACTTAGCTTATAAGTAAGATTTTTACTTACTATTCATGATCATCATCATCTTCCAACATCTCCACCCTAATTTTCGTCACTATTCACACACACTACACACACTAAACAAATTTTTCTTCAAATCTCAAGAATTAAGCCAAAAATCAATACCAAATTGTGAGAAAATCATCCAATCAAGGTAAATATCCAATTTTTTCATGTTTTAGCTTGAAAAATGATGAAGAATTCCCTCTTTTAAAGCATGAGAATTCCATGCCCTATAGCATGTTAGTATATGGCTTTGATTTTAATTATGTTGTAGCAAATAGATAGAAAGGCATGCTTTAAGTAAGATTATGCAAAGAATCTTAAGAAATGATGGTTAATTTAGTTTCCCCTAAATTGCATACATAAACCCTAATTTAAATCATTAGAATTTGTATGAATTTCCTTGAATTGAGCATGAATAAGTATCATTAGATATCAATAGACATGATTAGAACAAGAAATTAGAGCAAAAATCAAACTTTCTACCCTTAATGAAAAGGACCGAAAATTTCATCTTATGAGTCCTATGAGATTTTGATTTTATTTGTTTAAATTGAAATCATATTTGAGTTTACTGATATGAATAACGTCTAGAATAATTTATTGAGAATTTTCCAAGCACTAGAAATGAACTTTCAAAAATTTAGTAGTTAATGGAGTTTCAAAGTTTATATATATGTGGATGCTATTTAGTTTAAATGATGATGCATTGGAGTTTATCAAGCAATATTAAGCATGAATAAATCAAGAGATTAAAGATAGAACCATTCTTACATTAAAATCTATAATTTTCAAGAAGAAGGGCATGATTAAAAGCTATATATAGAGATTTTATTTGTTTGATTTAATATGATATTTGAGATAAAGAATGAATATAGTGGCTAATGTGAATTTATGGGATTTTATTAGCCAAGTATGTAAGAGTTAGAAATTGTTAGTTTAGTATGTAGAGAAGTGATATAATAACATAGAAATGATAAGTGATTAATGTAATGCTAAGATAGAAGGATGCAAAAGCCGAAGAAATTATAGTTATACTAATTGATAATCAAGTAAATTACAAGAAGAAGAATGAGATTATGAATTGATGATTTCATAGAAAAGAGTAAGATTTCTTATTCTTAAATGTTTTATTTATGAAAGGTTCAGCTGAGAAAGAGAAAGAAGAAAAGAAAGAAAGAGACGAAGCCTCGGGTTAAATAGATTAAACCCTCCAGGTGGGCTTTCTAACTAAAGAATGCACGTGCTAAAGAATTATTTATGAAGATACGTTTTTATGTTTAAAGAAGTTGACTTGCCTATTTTTGATCATGTTGCATGTACCTATCTACGCCAGAATTACGATATCGGCCATATGCCGGACGAGCTACCGGTAAGGGTTTGTGTACACATTAGACCGTGAGCTGGTGAGCGGACTGGCCGGTCAGAGTGTTTGAGGGGGAGGCCTACCTCTCAACACAAGAAAGTAGATATGGTATCACAGATTTAAGATATTTGTCTGCAGACATAGAACATGCATATTCAGTTTTTATTGTTTTCAGAAAGAAAAGATATATGTTTTAAGAAACGTATGCAGGTTATTTTTCTTGAAAACCCTGTATATGCTAAAGTTGGCAAGTCAATCATATAGCTCTAAGAGCAAGTTTTAAATGTTTTGGCATGTGTCCACTGAGTGCTTTATGTACTCACGCCCTGCATGTGTTTCTAAACATGCAGGTTGAGCTGGGAGATGGCGATGGAGCTGAACACTATAGTTATTTCGACATGTAAACTATTGAGTGGGTTATGGTTATTTTGTTAAACCTTGTTGAAACATACTTGTGAGCCCAGAGTTATATGTCGTCATACATATAACTCAACCACTCTTTCCGTTGTGAACCTTAGTTTTCTTTTGGTTGTTAATCTGAATGTTTGGTACCATTATGTCTGCTCAGCTTATGAAATCCATGTTGGTAATTTCCTTGGTGAATCATCATGTTTAACCCTTCTTCTTAATTACTTGAGCTTTGCCTTTGGTAAATTGAAACCCGAGACCATAAATTGTTGAGTTTTGTTTTCGATAGAAACAGGGCAGCAGGTTGAAAACCCTTTTCTGTGCGTTTCATCTGTCCGAATTCAGGTAAAATGGGTACCATTTCAAAGATCTTTTCAATACCTTTCTAACGGTTCTTTCGGATCTCAATTTGGAGTCCGGATGAGTAAGTTATGAGCCTTTGAAGTTAAGGTGTAGAACCTGCCCTGAATTCCTGCGAAAACTTTGATTCAATTTATCCTTGAGAATAAACTTCATTTCCCAGAGTTTCCTAAGTTAACCGAGTCATGGTCTAATTACTTAACTAAGAAAGGGTTAAGGAATTGGGCTGTGACAATCGTATATACCGTACCGAAAAATACCGTGAAATTCTGAATATAAGGTATACCGAAATTTTTGGTAAGGTATAATACCGTATCGAACTTTTCGGTAAGATAAAGGTATAAGTTTTCCAAATATCGAGGTATACCGTCATATACCATACTGTAGTACTTATATAACAAAAAAAATCAGTATATACCGTTGTTTTCGTATATAACAATATATATATATATATATATTGTTATATTCAATTTTAATAATAACAAAGTAGTTTGTTTATAAATTATCAATGATAATTAATAAATCTTAGTGAAAATTACAAAATACGCGGGTTTGTTGATATATAATTGAAAAGGATTGAACAATACATTTTTTGTTACATAACTAAATAGTTATCATATAATTCTACTAAATTATTTTCTAAAACTAACATATCAATCTAAATAATTATATAATTAATTACAATAAAATAAAGATAATTATAAAGTGCTTTAAAAATATAAATGTTTTATATGATCATATGATTATGTCTACTTGATTTTAAATATAATATAAGATATAATAAATAATTAATCAAAATATACTTAATTTGTTATAATATATCATGCATATATGATCAAATTAGTAAAATCATGAATCATATATTTAAATCTAGTAAATATATAACAATATAATAATATATTAGTGGGCTAATCTCCAAAATTATGTTATTATAAAAATAATACTCCATCTGTCACATTCAAGATGGGGCCCCCTACTTTTCGGCACGCAGACCAAGATAATTCTCTTCTTTTTATTTACTCAATACACTTAAAGTACAAAAATATTACTATAAAAGGAAAGGGGTCATCTTCGTGGGACAGACGGAAACGGCAAAAAGGGTCGTCTTGAGTGGGACAGAAGGAGTAATAATTATTTTTTTTATATGTTGGATGTCATTTAAGATGTCACTCATTATGTTTTATGTATGTACATATTTTAAATAAATAAGTCTTTAGTATACCGTAAAAAAAAGATATACTGAAGTAAAGTAAGGTATACCGAGAATAAGGTAAGGTATAGGTATGTGAAATGTCATACCGAAAGTAAGGTATACTGAACTAAGGTATACCGAAAATTATGGTAAGGTAAAGGTATGGGATTTTCCATACCGAAGGTAAAGTTAAGGTATAAGGTATGATTATTTTAGTAAGGTACACTGTAATACCCCACACTTTTAAAGTTATTATTAATATTATTTTGGGCAAGTTATATAAATAAAAATAAAATAGAGGTATACGAATTGAATTATTTTTAGATGATTTTGAACTAACGGATTCGATTTCGAATGTTTACAGGTTGTTCGATTTAGAGCCGGGATGTGCCCTAGAAAAATATATATTTTTTTTTTATAAATAAATATTATGAGATATTTAAGAAAAATATCTAAGATTGTTTTTATAAATATCTAAGATTTTTTCTTTCTTAATGGCTAAATAATATATATATTTATATATATAGAAGTGTGTAGAAGCATTCAAACACTCTTTTGTCTACCCTCACAAACCATTTCCTCTCTTTCTCTCTTTCAATTTTTCTTCTCTTCAAGAATTGGAGGTAATCCCTTTAATTATGTTCTTAATTAGTGATTAATGGTGTTTAATTATGTGTTTATGTGAGTATGTATGTATATGATATGGAATTCATGGATATGGTGAGTTGGGTTAGGGTTGTGTTATGGAGGAAGGGCCGCCAGTGGAGGAGAGGCGGAGGCGGCAGCGGGGCTGCTGCCATGGGTTGTCGTTAATACGTCGGCGAAAATCGATGAATTAAATTTTCCATTTTCGGCAGAAACAGGGCAGCAGGTTGCGAGTTGATTTTCGTCCGTTTTATTTATCCAAAACTCATCATATTAGATACCATTTTAAAGATCTTTTCGTCTTCTTTCTAACGGTACCTTCGGATTGTAAATCGGGGTTCGGACGAGGGAGTTATGACCTGACTGAGTTAGGGTGTTAATTCTACGCGCTGCGGGAGCTGCGCGAATTGAGTATAATTTTCCGGCTTCAAATCGATGCCGAATCCAAAACATTTCTTTAGGAGTTTTATAGTCCAATCCTTAAAATATATACTCGAGGTTATGTGTTTGGAAACCGATAAGCCAAGTGTCCATAATTGATGTCGGAAACTTGTGGTTTAAGTTCGGAATTTAGTAATTACATTCTATGTTTTATATTTTGAATTGAGAAATATTGCTTAACTTATTTATTAATATTCCCTAAACTTGTTTATCTTATTATATTAATTTCATAATCTTAAATTAGATTGTGTTGTAGTCTCAAGAACTACATAAATGTATAAATCGAGTTTTGTATAATTTCAAATGATATGAGTTTTAAGTTATAATAAGTTTATACTTTCAAGGTGTAATAAGTTAAAGTTATTTAAAGTGCTAGGCAGCACCGTATCCAGAGCTCAAGCCGGACAACCAAGCAAGTGAAAAGTCTTTGTGAAACATCGTCACGAGGTGGGGTTTACGCTATCTGTAAGTTGATGGTTATAATCATTGTTGTGTCTGTTGCATTCATATGAACTTGCCTGTGTGGCGTGGCCTGTGTGGCGTATAAAGCACCCTCGAGGGGAGAGACTAGTCTCGCCGACAAGATAATTAAAGTTGTTCATTATGCTATGTGACTTGCACAATTGGTTATAACTGCTTGCAGTGTATTCTCCACTGAGTGTGCTTGCATACTCATGTTCCCCACATGCTGTCATATTTTGCAGGCTGAGAGGCTCGACGGCCGGAGCAGATGGAAGTGGACCCTATGAACATTCTCTCAGCTTTTATGTATATGTGAATGTTTGGTTGAAAACAAACTTAATTAGTTTTGGTTAACTAAACAAAGTTGTTCTTGTAATGACTTTTTGATATGGGTATATTTTGATGAGGGTTGTGTCCCTATTTGGTATTGTGATTTGCTGCTGGTGGTCATTATTTCAGGGTGGCATATACATAATTATAGGGGATATGCCGTTCGTTTGTAAAATTTTTATTATACTCTCCGCTGCTTATCTTAAAACATAATTCATAATATCATTTATAATATTAAATGATGAAAGAAAAGTAAAGTTTTTTTCGTAATGTCCTTATTTAAAGAATGGGGGCGTTACATACCATGACACCCCTAATCTCTTCCCCATAATCAGTCTCGCATATTAATGCAAATCAGTCTCGCAAATGAATCAAAGCAATGCAAAATCAAACTCATCCATTATAAACAAGAGATGAATCGAAGGTTAAGGAATTCACCGATCTAGCTTTGATTGGTCATTGATGTAGGGGGTTTCCCAAACAAAGTTAAATACATATGTTATTTACATTATGCACTTTACTGTTTCATTGACATGTCCATGTTCACTAGCTAGCTATTCACCAACAACGAGTAGTGCATTTATTAATCAATATGTTAAAGAACTACTCGATTAATAGAGTCATCGACTTGCTATCCCGAACTAAGCTTAATCTATCATATTGAGCTGAACTCTCGACCTACCCTTATTAAAGGAAACGAAAAAAAAGTAGAAGTTTAGTGTATTTTCCCCACTAATACCAACAAACTTTAATAAACTAATGAACGAGGTATTGTTTGGCATTCTAGCATATATGGATCGTAGACCCATCACATTTTTTTTTTCACCACTTCTAATTTTATGAAAAAAAAGGATAATTGTCTATAAATACATAAACTAACCATCATTTATAATATTGTATATGAACTTTAAAATCAATTCAATAATACACTAACTACTATTTTTTAGCTATTTAATACATCAGGCTATATTTGGTCAAAATATTGCATACATGGACTCGATTAACACACGTCAGTATACACGTCAGCCTAACACTGCGTCATTCTGACTTAAGATAAACGACATCGTTTCTTCCTTAAGAAAATACGACGTCGTTTTATGCAATTTGTGTGTGTTCGTCGTTTTATACAATTGTAAAACAACGCCGTTTTTTCTAAGGAATAAACAACGTCGTTTATCTTAAGTTAGAACGTCGTCGTGTTAAGCTGATGTATACGTCCACGTATATTAATCGGGTCCATGCATACAATATTTTGACCAAATCTAATATGATGCATACAATATTTATGATGATTAATTTATGTATTTACATATAACTATCCCAAAAAAATGCTTTTAACTATATATATGAGTAATTATTAGTTGATCAAATGTATAGATTTATAAAATTTGATTGGACTTTAATATATTAGTTTATTTAAATATTTATATTCGTATATTTTAAAACATACTAATATCTATATTAAGCGTCGCTCAATTTCTTTGAAACGTTTAATCGATTGAACCCGTGATTCAATGATTTTTCTACAAAATCGATTCGATGACAGATTTCGTGTTTAAAACATTGCTAAGGACCGCCGAACGAATGAGTAAATAGCCACTTCATGCGATTTACATACAAATTATATAACTCCGATCGCTGATACTTCAACCCCATTTCCTCACTCATCTCATACCCAGCCGCGGAAGCAAAGATGCAGGCCGTTTGCCGGCGATTGCGCCAACAGCACACAGCCCTATCTCCGTCTCAACTCGCCTCTTTCAAATCGCATCCCTTCCCCGATGGCTGTAAGTTCACCCTTTCAGTTTATACGCCCTAATTCTCATTTTAGGTACAAATATATATTGATAATCGAGCTAATTCGTAAGCGTGGATTGATTCTTCAGTTAATGGAGAAAATGTTTCGAGGTGCGCTTCTACCCTTGCCACCAAAGGCGTGGGGCATCTTGTTCGCAAGGGCACCGGTGGCAGATCGTCCGTTAGGTAATTTGGTTTTTCCAATCCCTAATTGTATTTAGACCTGTTTCAGGAATTTCTTCTCTAGTCATGATTGGATTCTAGTGGTAAATATTTGTTTCATATGTGGTTTCTCTAGATGTACTTGCATTTTCGTCCATCTCTCAGAAATCACCCGTATTTATTTCACTTGGATGTCTTAAATTCATTCAAGTTCAAATATGTTGGTGTTTGACAGTGGCATTGTTGCGACGGTGTTTGGGGCTACAGGATTTCTAGGGCGATATTTGGTGCAACAACTTGGTTTGACGCCTCTTGTTTTCTCTAATTTTTTTTAACTGAAATCCATTACTGTTTAGTGCTATTTTTGAAGATTCCATTTTGAGTTTGAGGTTTTTTTTGAGTAATCCATTCTATTTTTTGTAGCTAAGATGGGTTCTCAAGTGCTAGTTCCTTTCCGAGGTTCTGAGGATTCTCAATGTCATCTTAAATTGATGGGTGATTTGGGTCAGGTAACTGGCTTCTTCATAGATTTTTATATCAAACAGACAAACACATTGAAGTTCTATTGCTGTTTGTAGTTTGAATACAGTGATATAGACCTTTCCATGTTTCATTATGCAGATTGTTCCCATGAAGTATAATCCTAGAGATGAAAATTCTATCAAGGCAGTTATGGCAAAGGCTAATGTTGTCATTAATCTTATTGGTATGGTTTTATGATGATGTGCCAACTTATAATATTCTCTTTATATTATTTGATTTGTTAAATTCTATTGCAAACAGGAAGGGACTATGAGACAAGAAATTTTAGTTTTGAAGAGGTGAACCATCATATGGCTGAGAAACTTGCTTTGGTATGTTGTATTTTTATGTTAGTTCTTATTCTAAATTTCTAATGTGGTGATTTTTTACTTTATCAGTTCCAACTTATTGTCAGCAAAAATAATTATATTTATTAGGACTGTTTTATTTTGTAATGAAGTAAGGACTTGTTCATTTACTAAATTCAGTGTAAGTGGTAGATCATCTTTAGCATATTGGAACTATAAACTAGGCCATTATTAGATTTTCGTATATCTTATTTTATAAGCTTGGTTAATAGCTCCTCTTATGCTGGTTAACTGAATTCAGGACATACTCTGTCCTTTTCAATATCTATATCTTGTAGTTTTGTAAATGAGAATTGAGAAGCTCTACGATGGGAACATTATGAAGTTTACAGATACTGTTCTTATGTGTTTCCCATCTTCATTCTCAATGTCAAATATCTAAGTATCCAACTATAGTACTTATAATCATATTGATGAGCTGCTAATTAATTTTGTAATAACGAGCTAATTTATTTAATTGGTTAGGATGTGGTAGTGGCGGGGAGTGTTGTAAAAGGCATTTTTGAGGCCTGCCTCAGAGGGCCTCACAAGGCCGCCTCCTCAAGGCCTGCGCATAGATGAGGCTAATGCCTTTTGTGGCTGAGGCTTATGCCTCAAGCCCTCCGCCTCAAGGTGGGGGTGAGACCCAACCCTCATGCATATATAAAAATAGGCTTAAATTTGTTGTATTTTGGCCTTTTGTAGTCCTGTCAATCAACCTAACTTTAAATATCTCATTTTTAGTGTTCACTTCTATTTAATGCCATTATTGAGTATTTTCTCTCGTGGACAAACTGATAGAGTGATGATGTATCATACATACTCAGATTGCAAAAGAACATGGTGGTATCATGAGATACATTCAAGTTTCATGCTTGGGGGCATCTCCATCATCTCCATCCAGAATGCTAAGAGCTAAAGCAGCTGCTGAAGAAGCTATTTTACGAGAACTGCCTGAGGTTAATTATGCACTTTTGTTATTTTGCTTGGATCTAGAATTTCTTGCTTGATTCGTCTTCTGTAGATAGAAAATTACAGTTTTGGAAGCAGACATATATGATGACTACCTCATTGTTATATATTTTGTATGCATCATTTTCATAAGTATGCAAACCCATCAGTATCGCATTTTGCTTAAACATTAACTCTCATTTGTGTAAATCTGCGGTGAAATTTTGGTGCTTGTAACTGTGTTCTTAATTGATTTAATTAATACATATAATTTGATGTCAGGTCACAGTTATGAGACCTGCTGTGATGATTGGGACAGAGGATAGAATATTAAACCCATGGGCACACTTTGCTAAAAAGTACAGCTTTCTCCCACTTATGGGGGATGGATCAACTAAGTATGATCTTATGTTATTAAAACTTTATCTTGGATGATTTTCTATGACACTGTTGAACAAATATCTTATCCTCGTGCCATTCACAGGATTCAGCCTATATATGTAGTTGATGTTGCTTCTGCCATTATTGCGGCCTTAAAAGATGATGGATCCAGCATGGGCAAGATATATGAACTTGGTGGACCAGAGATTTACACGATACATGAATTAGTATGTCCTCATAACTCTTTCCCACCCACACAAAAGAAATATACCTAATAGAGAGCTTGGAAAAACCTGTCATCCCCTTTGTTTATTTTACCCTTGAAATAATAATGACTTTTTTATTGCTGCAGGCAGAACTTATGTATGAAACAATTCGTGAATGGCCTCGATATGTGAATGTTCCTTTTCCTGTTGCTAAGGCAAGTCGTTCAGAAATATTCCTGTGTACTTCTCTGCTGTGGATATTCTGTAATTGTGCCTCACTTATTGCTGAATCTTAATTCACCCCTTCTTTGTATTGAGATTGCATTTGCTAATGTTATCTCCTATATCTTAAGAATCTGAAATTTCGTCTTTTGTGATTTAGATTTTTGCTGTGTCAATCTCACCTTTTGCTAAATGAAGCCCTTTATATCCTTCCAAAACCTTTGCCATTTGCTTGTTTTGTTGGTCGACAACACATGAAGGTGATGATGGTCTGTCAGTCCTTAGACTTGGTGTGTTTGAGACAGATTGGTGAATGGCATTCTATGTTAGAAATGGGAACATTGGCAAGTTTATGATAGTGTTTACGCAATCGTCCGCCCTATGGTTTCCTCCCATGCTTTTTTCTTTTCATGGTTATTTTATTCCTTTTACCACTCATTTGCAAATACATTTATGTACCAGGTTTGTTTTGTTGAGATTGCGCAATGGAAAATAAAAAAAAAATCTCACTTTTATCAGTCTTGGGGGTTTGGGATGACTGGAGGTGGAGGTGGAGGTGGAGTTTACACTCAACTGTATATGTAGGTTTATGCTTATGCATGATTTGGGGGTTTAGGTCTCTTATCTAAGTCATAATTGGACACTACAACTGAATTTGTCTGACATTTTTTCTGGTAAACTTTTTGTCTGTACTTTCCTTGCCTTAATGGTATCCATCCTATGTTAGGGAAATGAAAATGCAACCATATTTATATATTTTATTAAGAAGTTTGTATTTAAATATCTAAACTGAGAAATTCAAGTGGTTTTATATGCCTTATATCGCATCCTTTTAGGTACTTTTGTATTCATATTTCATCCAACTATTGTCTATGCTATGTTTACTTTCAGGCACTTGCAACACCTCGTGAATTCTTGCTTAATAAACTTCCATTCCCGATGCCTGTTCCTACCATATTCAATCTAGATCAGATTCAAGCACTTTCCACTGATACAGTGGTATCGAAAGATGGTATGTTTCACAAATAAAAGGATAGCCTCTTTACTGTTCGTCTGTCCTTGTGTATTGAGTTCTCTTTCTGATGAACATTTATTCACTTCTACTCAATTTTTGCGCACCAGCATTGACATTTGAGGATCTTGGAATGGTGCCGCGTAAGCTGAAGGGTTATCCAGTCGAGTTTCTTATACAATATCGTAAAGGTGGGCCAAACTACGGTTCAACCGTTAGCGAGAAAGTATCGCCACGGTGGGATTGATGTTCATGTTATGGCGTTTTAGCAGTGAAATAGACATTCGAGGCAGGAATCTTGTTGCATGCATATCCGCTCGACCTGTGATAATTAATGCATTGAATTATTGGCAACTCCTGTTGTTTTGATTGGAGTGCCGCGAAATAGCTGAAACATGTTTACTTGGTTTTTTATTCCTTAATAAACGAATCAGTTCAACCCCAATTGTTATAATTGCTATTTTGTGTTTATTCTTGTTCTATGTGCCCGAATTGTTTTTCCAAAACATCTTGAAATACGATATGTTCGTATAAAATATTACTCCCTCCGTCGTGCTGTCGTGCTAAAAGTGAACATGTTTTTCTATTTGGTCGTCCCATTAGAAGTGGTCACTTTTCTAAAAAGTAAAAAACAATTACCTTTAAAATATTAACTCATACTTTTTCAACACATAACATTTTACTTTCTTAATTTCCGTATCACAGTTCTTGTGGCTGTTTTTAGTGGGATGGAGGTAGTAGTTTACAACTTTCTGGACTTTTTCTACATAAAAGTGACGTCATTAACATAACGAAAAGGGAGCATGAAATAATCAAAACGATCAAGTCCTCAAGGGACCCATTTAGTCTGACTAGTTCCCCGTTTTGTAATATGATCTTTCCGGTGTGTGCATAAACAATAAAAGAGAAGGTAGAAGGTAGAGAAGGGAGTAGGAACTCCTCAAAAATACGTAATTCTTCCGTCCCAATAAGGATGATATAAAACTTTTGGGCACGATTATTAAGGAGAGTGTATAAAATAACGTAAGAGTGATAAAGTGTTAGGGTTCACACCTTTTTAAATGGATAACTTTTACTATTTTAGAAATGTGTCAAGCTTAGTGGGACGTCCTAATAAGGGAATTGTGTCAAGTTTAATGGGACGGATGAAGTACATTCTAAAGGGGAAAAAAAATTAATTTTAGCCATTTATAAAAAATACTCCATCTGTCCTACTAAAAGTGACTTGTTTTCCTTTTTGTGTTGTTCCATTAATATTGGCTTGTTTTCCAAAATAACAAAAAGTTACTCTTCAAATTGTGTGGACATATCACTTTTTAAACTTTTACACTACTCCTTATTTTATGTGCAAAAAATAAACAAGCCACTAATAGCGCGACGGAGGGAGTAATAACTTTTTTTTATAAAAATACCTTAATATCCTTACACTTAGTTAAATTTGAAACATTAAGAAATTTTCTCTAGCTACACTCCATATACCTTGCTGCCACCATAATTTATCACCGTCACTGCTATCACCGCCGCCGTCGTCGTAACCACCGCCACTGCCACCGCTGTCTCCATTGTTGTTTGTAATTGCACGTATTATACGAGCACGATGAGTTTTGGATATGTTCATGTAATAACACAACCAAAATGATAGCATGCTAAAGAAATTACACAAGCATGACGAGTTTTGGTTATGTTGGTGTAATAACACGACCAAGATGATAGCATTCTAAAGAAATTACACGAGCACGATAAGTTTTGGTTGTGTCCATGTATCACACAACCAAGATGATTAGAGTTTAGGTTTTAAGGTCTAGTATAGGGCTTACTTTAGGGTTTAGGGTTTAATTTATGAAGTTTTTATTGTGTTTTAGTTTGGGGTTTAAGATTTAGTTTAGGGTTTACAGTTTAGTTTAGCACATAAAATTTTTGTTGTGTTGGTGTAATCACATGATCAAAATTCTAACATAATAAGGTAATTACACAAACACGATGAATTTTTGTTATTTTCGTGTAATCACACGACCAAAATTCTAGCATAATAAGATAATTGCACGACCACAGCGAGTCTTTATTATATTCATGTAATCACATGACCAAAATTATAACATACTAAAGAAATTACTGATGGAATCCGTATGAGGGGCTCTCTTAACCGCAGGATCCATAGATTAATTAATTACATAAACAATTAATTCTTAACATCACATAAGAGAATATAATGCGGAAAAAGTAAATTATACCTTCTCCTATGCTAGTCCTCCGCTTGTGGAGAAACGATTTGAATCGCTAGCAAAGATCCGCAATCCACACAGTTTGGATCTACAATCTTGATCTCCACCAAGGCCAACCTTAGGAACTTCTATCCTATTACCCTTCTATCTTCTAGAATATCGTGTGGGCGAATCTATTTAGAAGTCAAGAGAAAAGAAGACTGATACACAGCGTAGAATACTGTGAGATTTTCGAAAATAGAGAGAGTAAAATCCTCTCTGTATGGGACGTCGGTTTCTCTAGGAGTGAGAAAGTGGCTCTTCTTATTCTCTATTTTATAGATGTAGTGGGCTAGGATAGGGTTTCCAAGGAGAATGAATTAGATCTCAAATAATAGCAACTATATCCCCTCTTTACCTCTTGCAATTTACAACAATAATTCAAATTCAAATTTGAATTATATTCAAAATTAATATGGGCATGGACAAATCCATAATTAGATTATACTCCCTCCGTCCATGAAAAAAGTTTCTAGTTTGACCCGGGGCGGGTTTTAATGTAGTGCTTTTGACTTTAATAATGATATGTAGTGAGTGAAATAGGGGTTCCACTTAAGTATTATATTAAATTGAGTTGTGTGTAGAGAGTGTGGTGGGTCCATTACCATAAATGGAAAGTTTAAAGTAGGAAGATGTTTTGTGGACGAACGAAAATGACAAATTAGGAACTTGTTTCATGGATGGAGGGAGTATTAATTTTCAAGTCTCCTTTTGGGCCAATTGAATTTAATTAATTGGCTGGCCCAACTTTTAGACTTAAATTAATTAATTTAAATTAAATTGTCCCCCAATTAATTACTCCATGTAAATGCAATAAAGAGCAGTTCTATTATAAATATTTATTGACTCCACTATAGGATAAATATTGAACTCATCTTGATTCATTCGAATTACGGACGTAACCCTTTTGTCATTAATTATTTCCTCGCGTTTAAGATTTTCTAAATCCATTAATTAATTGAGTTTGCTGACAACTCACAATTAATTAATATATTTATTCATGAGTGATCCGGTTCAGACCTTTAATATTACATATGAAATAAATTCTCAATCGGCCGGGTTTCTTATATAATAAACCTTTCTGAACGCGTCACGCGGATTTAATCAACTCGTATCACCGAGACGCGATTTTGTACGCTTGACAATCGAGTACTTCTGGCTAAGCCGACGACTACTACCCAAAACATCACTATTTAGAGTTACGAAAAACTCGCAAGCGTTGATGAATCAAAGCAGCGTATAATCAACCGTCTATACTAATGTCATCGTCACAAATTAAGAAATGAATTAATTTTTGAGATCTCGTTCTAAGTATCAGCACGTTAGAACTTATCTCACTGTGAAACCACTCAATATGTATACGCAAAACATGTGTACCCACTTATACATACCGACATCATTCTGCGAGCTAAAGTCAGCCACATCGAAGTGATATCGCAGCCATTACCGACTAGACTGTCCAAGTCTGTTTAGACTTTGACTTTATATTACAAAGGAGTCAACTGTGTGACCTTTCGTGCTCATCGATCCACCACACAGTCTACAATTGTAATAAATGGACTCGTTTGCAATTTAATATATATATATATAATAATAATAAATAACAAACCAATGATACAAACATTTATTCTCATTAAAGTGCAATTGAGAACAAGTCTGATACATCGTCTAAACATAAAGCATGCTTTGAGGTATACAAACCCTAACAATTACATGGACACGACAAGTTTTGCATGTTTTCGTGTAATCACACGATCAATTTTCGTGTAATCACAGGAATAAGTTTAAGTAAATTAAGGGTATTTTGTAAGTGTAGCTAATTTTTACTTTTTTTTTTCAAGTGACTACTATTTACTTTCCTTTTTTGAAGAATGACTATATATGAGCTTGCCCCAATAAATATCTATATAAAAAAGAACAATTTTTTTCTCTAATAGTAATGTCTACAAAATAAAATTATTTATAACACCCTTCCATAGACATTAATTAGTGATATACGCATCTAATAATCTAAGTATGAGAATTTCAATATTTTAAATATATTACTAGAATAAATGTGGGGATAAAATTTAGTGAATGAATATGCAATATTGTTGTTAAATAAAACTATTTGTATGACAATATGTCGCTTTGTTATAGCTTATTTATGTACAAATTATATTACTTCTTATAGAAAATAATGAGAATATTCTATGTTGTACCGATTTAAGATCAAATTATACGAGAATCAAGTAAATAACTATCATTCGAGTAAAACACCAATATTTGTTTCAATTTCAATGATAATATAGGTCAACATCTTGTGTAACTTGAAGATAAAAAATGATATACTCAATGATATTTCAAGATCTCATTTAAGGAGAAAAATAATAGAACTTTATACGAAAATTAACTTTAATATTATATCAGGTCTGGTAGACTAGTGTTTCCGCCGCTTATAATAAGAAACTTATAATATAATTTGTATTATCTTCTTTAGGTCTAATTGATTCAATTCATTTCAAGTGATAAGACAATCAATGGAGAAACGTGAATGCAATTGATCAAAAATTCATTTTCAATGAAACTTTATTCAAATATATGAACTAGAAAAAACATACTTCTTCATGATGATTCTCGATCTGCGAGTTGAGATAATGTTTAGACTTACACAAGTCTTTCATTTCAAAATCCCATCATTATGTAAGAATTTAACATTCTCAAATATTTCAAGTATTTTAATAATATAAAAACAAACATGATTACTCATTAACATGCAAATTTCTACCTTATTGATTGCATATACCATTTTGTGGAGGAATTCATTTAGTTGATTTTTCAACTATCATAAAATATATAATAATTTATATCTCGGAGAATACATGTTGAGAATTCAATTTTCTTAATCATATGAATTTCCATGTCCTTCAAGGACTCTCATATTGATATTTCTCTGATGACTTTTGTAAAATTACGATGTATTATATTAATTGGATATCTACATCCATGATTACTACCAAAAACTTTTATTACAACATGAGATTATATGTGATTAATTTAGGATTTCTGCTAAAATCCTTGAGTCAACCTTGTTTTATTCATCACCAAACCATTAATTTCATTTATCATATTGTCCAAGCACTCAATTGTGTTCTATAAGGACCACCTTCTTTATTTCTCTATTGTACAAACATTCATATATTTGTTGGTCCTGGAGAGAGTATTCTGGTGTAGGAGAAGGGGAATACAGAAGTTCTCACAAAACACTTGAAAACAAAACACATTAGAAGAATTCTGATGACTTATGGAGGTCATTCGAGATTTTTATATGCATAAATAATGGAGGCATAAACTCTCTCTTTTGTAAAATTGTTGATAAAAAAAATATGAAATGCAAGATAAAACAATAAAGCAGTAAACGACATAGAAATTATTACATGGTTCGGAGATGAAACCTCATATGTCAACGATTTCAATGTGACTCGAGAGTTTCAATCTGATATACAATCTGATCGCTCATAAAGTAAGAGATATTATTTGTTGGGATGTAAAATCTAGCACCTCCCAGAGGATGGGTCTTCCGTGTATTGTACCCGAGAGATCTTGTTGGTCCCGAAA
>JAPKLX010000357.1:131222-154280 GCA_026898415.1 Leonotis leonurus
CACACCAAATTCAAACTTTTCAGTTTACTTGTTAAAATATTAAAGAGTCTAAGCTATTCTTATTTAAGAAATTGCTCGGCAGATGACAAAACCAGATTGATACTCAGATCAATACCAGATTAGTCCAAACAGATTGCTCTCTAGTGTAAACACTTAGACAATAATAAGAGTGATCTTATTATTTTTCAAAGTATTGTGTGTGTGCGGAAATATGGTGGATTTAATGAATGCTCTTATTAAGAAAACCTTAGGAATTAATCAGATCGTTAAGCAGATTGATTGAGATGCAGATTATATGATAGTGCAGATGGTTAGAATAATAGACAACTGAAAGTAAATATGCAGAAATAAAAAGAACATAGTTGATTAACGTGGTTCGGGAAATCCCTACGTCCACGATCTGGTCAAAATTAGACCAGATTATCCACTACTAAGATACTCTGCTTGTTTATACTCGTGGAGAACGAGTCACAAGTATCAATCAAGGCTAGAGAGATACTTATGCACGAAATAAAGGTCGTGTCCCTTTACAACAGATTACCTCTACGTTACCACTAGAAAACAACTAGCTAGCAGGGTGATCTCCTTTCTCTCGATAAGACAGACTTGAATCGAGGTTGGTTGGTGTGATGTAAAATCACAGATTGATTGAAGCTTTTAGTCTGGTTCAGAGATTGCTTGAGAGTTTGATGTCAATGTAGCTCGCGTGTATATCTTCCTCTTCTCCAGATCTTCAAACTTCAAATATATAGACATTGAATTGAAAATTCTAGCCGTTGTTGATTGGCGTGTGATTGATTGTGGATTGCCAATTAATGATATCCATCATATCTGTTCTTGCCATGTAGAAAACGTTGACTCAATCTTTAAGATATGGAAAGCAGATTACTAACGGCTTCTTTCCTTCCTTGTGTCAATCGAGGATTCTCTTCCCAATCCCTGTTGGATGGGCTTCAAAGATGACGTGGAAAAAGGATATGATGTTTAGGATGGTGTCATCTGGTGGTTTGGTGACTTTATCGATCTGGTCTTCAGTTGTGAACGTCGATCTGGTCAGTGATCTGGTCGCTGTCTGTTACAGCAGATCGATTTCTTTTTGGTATGAGATCTTGATCTTCATCCTATACTATTATGAGAATGACTTCTAAAGGAATAATTCCTTTTCATTCTAAGTCTTCTCCTAATCTGTTCTTTAAACAGAATTCACTTTAATTGTAGTGATCTGCTTTACACGTAGAACAGTCTAACTTAAGGAAATACTAAGTGTGTTTCGGGAGATCATCATCAAAACCAAAAAGTACTTAAGGGTTCCCAACAGATCTTATGGGAGTGTGACTTATTCAGTCGAAAATGGCATGCGCTACAATTTTGGGTGAGAGGTTAAAGGAATTGATTGGTACTCTACTCATACAAACATGTAGCACCATCTTTCTAGCTGATGTTAGAGTTTGTATACCTCAAAGCATGCTTTATACTTAAACGATGTATCAGACTTGTTTTCATTTGCACTTTAATGAGAATAAATGATTATATCATTTATATATATTTAATTGCAAACAAGTCCACTTATTACAATTGTAGACTGTGTGGTGGATCGATGATCACGGAAGGTAACACAGTCAACTCCTTTGTAATATAAAGTCACAGTCTAGACGGATTTGGACAGTCTAGACGGACTTGAATAGTCTAGTCGGTAAAGGCTGCGATATCATTTGATACAAGAGTTGACCTTAGCCCGTAGAATGATGTCGGTATGTATAAGCGGATACACATGCTTTGTGTATACATATTGAGAGGTTTCACAGTGAAATAAGTTCTAACGTGCTGATAATTAGAACGAAGTCTCGTAAATTAATTCATTTCTTAATTTGTGACGATAACATTAGTATAGACGGTTGATTTATACGCTGCTTTGATTCATCTACACTTGCGGGGTTTTCGTAACTCTAAATAGTGATGTTTTGGGCGGTAGTCATTGGCTTAGCCAGAAGTACTCGACTGTCACTCGTACAAAATCGCGTCTCGGTGACACAAGTTGATTAAATTCGCGTGAGGCATTCTGAAAGGTTTATTGCATAAGAAACCCGGCCGGTTGAGAATTTATTCCATATGTAATAATTAAGGTCTGAACCAGATCACTCACAAATAAATATATTAATTAATTGTGAGTTGTCAACAAACTCAATTAATTAATGGATTTAAAAAATCTTAAACGCGGGAAATAATTAATGAAAAAGGGTTACATCCTTAATTCGAATGAATCAAGATGAGTTCAATATTTATCCTATAGTGGAGTCGATAAATTTTTATAATAGAACTGCATTTTATTGCGTTTACATGGAGTAATTAATTGGAAGACAAATTAATTTAAATTAATTAATTTAAGTCTAAGGTGAACAAAATAATTAATTAAATTCAATTGGGCCCAAAGGAGACTTGGAAATTAATTTAATCAAATTATGGGTTTGTCCACGCCCATATTAATTTTAATACAATTCAAATTTGAATTTGAATTATAGTTGTAACCGCAAGAGATAAATGTGAGCATATGGTTCTATTAGTTGAAACTCCATCCTAGCCCACAATGTCTATAAAAGGAGTATAAAGAAGGAGCCTATTTCTCTCTCCTGAGACACAAAAATCGGCGCCCCATAAGAGAATTTTATTCTCTTATTTTCGAAAATTAAGGGAGTATTCCACGCTCCAATTTTCGTTCTTCTTTTCTCCTAAATTAATAGATAGTTTCGCCCACACAATATTCTAGTAAGTAAAGCGGGAATAAGATAGAAGTTCCTAGGGTTGGATTCAATGAGATTTAAAAGGAGATTCGAACGGTGTGGATTGCGGTTCGATAGCTAACGATTCAATTCGTTTCTCCACAAGCAGATGATTTGCTTAGGAGAAGGTATAAAGTTTATTTTCCACATTTATATTCTCCTACGTGCATAAGAATTAATTATTCATGTAATTAATTAAACCTGTGAATCCTGCGAGTTTATGAGCCCCTCATATGGGTTCCATCAGATGAACCCTTAGTAGAAATTCTAATGTTAAGTATGCTTGAATTGGAGTAATATTATGATGAGTGACATGCTAGGAAGTTTCCGGGAAAGAAAGTGTTGGTGTGTGGGGTCAGTGCATCAATTTTTTAGAGTGCTCCCGATCCAACAGTGAAGAATCGAATCTGACAGAGCCATCCCCAGGTTAGGTGCCTGAGGGGAGGGGTTGTTGGGTATATCAACTCTAGGGGTTATGACAAGTCACGACCGTAATCCGATGTGCGAGATTGATGATCCACTATGGTTATAGTAGCTTCGTGGCTCGGGTTCGGAGGAGCACCAACATATGCTCTAAAGGTCTAATTCATCCTCCAGAGTACCGGGATGGTTCTGAGTGGGGGATTGTTGAGATGCGTAATTCAGCACCTTGTGGAAGGTGGGTTCTCCATATATCGTACCCGAGAGAGCATATATGCAAGTGTGGTCTGCCTCAGTCGAATAGTGTGTGTGCTACTGTTGTTGATGAGGGATTAAAAGAATTTATTATACTACTTATACCAACATGGTGCATCATATTTTCAAGTGAACCCTTAGTAAAAAAAATTAGGTTTAGCGTGCTTGACTTGGAGCAACTATGATGGATGACCTACTGGGAAGAGTCTTGAGTCAGCTTGTAAATGAGGACAAAGCAGGTTGGGAAAAGAAGTGATGGTGTGTGCAGTCAGTACGCCAATTCTGATGCGCGCTCCCAATCCAACATTTGTTATCAGAGTCAGGGCTTTGGAAGTGAAGAATCAAATCTAGCGGAGTCATCCCTAGGTTGGGTGCCTAAGGGGAGGGGTTGCTGGGAACAATAGGGGTTTTGACGAGTCACGACTGTAATCCGAGGTGTGAGTTTGAGTTTGACGTCCACTGGGGTCATATTAGCTATGTGGCATGGGCTCGAATGAGCGCCAACATATGATATCAAGGTTTAATGCATCCTCCAGGGTAACAGGATCGTGCTAAGGGGGAGGGGATTGTTGCGATGTATAATCCAACACCCCCGGGGTGAGTCCTCCGTGTATCGTACCCGAGAGAGCTTATGCGAGTGCGGCCTGCCTCAGTCGAAAAGAGCATGCGCTACCGTTGATAATGAGATGTTAAAAGAATTGATTTTTATTAATATCAATATGGTGCATCATCCATTAAGTGAACCCTTAGTAGAAACTCAAAGGTTAAGCGTGCTTGGTTTGGAGCAATACTATGATGGGTGGCCTATTAGGAAGTGTCCTAGGTCAGCCTGTTAGTGATGAAAAAGCAGTCTGACAAAGAAAGTGTTGGTGTGTTGGGTCAGTTTGTCACTTCTCATGGGTGCTCCCAGTCCAACATTATTATTCAAGTGTTCTACAACTTAGTATCTCTTTGAGAATAGCTAAATAAAATAATGAGACAATCCTTAAAATAGTAAATCTTCAAATAAAAGTAAAAATTATCCACTTATAAAAAATGGAAAAAATAGTCATTGTTACTAATACGCCCCTACAATAGAATTACACGAGAATGACCAAAAAATGTTATGCTCGTATAATTATATATGTGGTTACCGAGATGAAATACACGAATGTGAATTATATGATTAAAAAAATTATACTCTTGTAATTATATGTGTGGCTATCGAGATTAATTACATGACCACGACTGGTCATTGGTTGTGCTCATGTAATCTATAAGTTGGATACCTTGGTAAACATTGTCGTATTGAATTTGGATTTTGAACAAGAACACTTCGTCTTCACATACGAACATCAGGATGATTAAATCTAAAAAAATATCGTCCAATACAAGAGAAGTGTTCGTGTTAATGAAAGAGAGGGAGGGAATGAGGCTCTGTTAATTTTCTAGGGCTCGATTGCATGGGCGATAATTGATGGATATTGACGTGGTAGACGACAGTGTATTATTTGTTTATGTTTTTTTCGAGTATGATGGAGAGGTTGAGATCAGACAGTCTAAGCCACGGTAAAGAACGGAATAGCATATGACATCCAAACGAAAGCTCCAGAAGATGCCCTCGAGGGTGGACTCAGTTGTGTTCATGTGGAGGAGCTCAGCGTCAGAGAACGAAACAACAGCGATGTAGTCATACTGTAAGCCAATGGAGGCGGCGAAGCACGACATTGGTACATGTACAATTGGAAAGGGTGGGTAGTTGGCACTGGTGATCCTTGTGGAGAGTTGATTAAACTATGAAAGAGGATGGAGAGAATGTAATTTGGGGTGCAAGAATTGAAAGGTGGTGCATGATTTTATATTATTTGTTTTTAATTTCATTAAGGTTAATTACGTGTTTATATTAAAAAATTGGTTATGATTTTCATATTTTTTTTAAATTACTAGAATTTACTTTTTTATTTAAATAATAGGACTTTATAAGAAAATTAATATTAACTTCAAAATAATCACTTTGATAAGCTAGCTATAAGATGCGTCAATATCTTTTTTGCTTGTATTACAGTTTGGACTTGGTCTTATATTGGTAGATCAATGTCCATTCTCCTTTGAATCACTGACCTAGCCCTAATTACATCTATAAATAAAGAGTATTGGGGTAGCCGAATACGCACTTATTCACAGTAGAATTTTCAGCCATCATCAAATACTGATAATTTTTGAAAATTGGGAGGAATTCAAATCCTCACGTTTCTCCTCTTTCTATAAAACCCTGATGGATTATCACTCACACCATAGTCGGGTTGTAGGTGAGGGATATTGGTAGAAGTTTCATCAGTCAGATTCGTTCAACTGCCCGGAGCGGATTGTTGTTCGTTGATAACGATTCAAATCGTCTACCCGCATGCAAGCAGTGGATTAGCAAAGAAGAAGATATTAATTTTATTCCGCATATTTAATTTCTCCTATATGTGGTATTTGTGTATTAGAATTACAAATTTTATTTAAATTATTAGACCTGTGGATCATGCGAATCGTGAGCCCTTCATCCGGGTTCCTTCACTTTTTTCCCTCACGTTGTTTGGTTACAAGAGAGTTTATATACCTTGAATATACCTTTTTCATCCAAATGAAAGACAACATTCATGGAAATTGATTTATTTTCTCCGTTATAGCCTCCAGTTTCATTTACATGTCTTGCATGTCAATCGAACCACTTTCTTAAAAAACGACGTAATGATTTAATACCATGTTTTACCTTGAATTATTTAAGTTTACCTTAATAAAATTAATGTTCAGCAGAGTGTTCATGATACAAAAATTTTATTATATCATTTGTTTTCTCCAAAATAAACTCTCCGATCATGTTGACTATATCTTAGTACTGAAGAAACCATTCATAAAGAACCTTCAATTTGTGTCATCTCCACCCTTCTAAAAGTTTGCTGAAAAGTGTTTCAGTAATCACTTGAAAGTTTTGATATTGTATACTTTCAAACATTAGTTTTCATTAACTCACTCTTATAAATATTTTTGACATTTATATACTATACATTTCACGTATGAATATATTTAATTGATTATAATAGTTATTAAGTGCAACGAATTAATGTAAACCAAAACTGTAAGAAATTTTTGATCAAAACAAGACTATGACCGAGAGAATAATAAATTAGTTACAAAGAATTAGTTGATGCATAAATATAATCAATGAGACATATAGGAATGCATTTATTTTCAATACAGATATACTAAATTTGCTGAATTTAATAAATCTCTGTTAAAATTAATAAAATATTAATTTATCAATATATTAATCTCTCTAAATTAATAAAATATCATGATACCAAAGTTATTTCCTTTTCCTACAAAAATACTTAAGTAGAATAATACGTCAAGAAATGTCATAAATTCGAGTTAAGAAAATGAAATCGTTAGTACTTTGTAAAACTTTGATTACAGAACCTACGCAGGCCAAGGTGGCAGAGGGATTAATGGAAAAGCAAGTCTAAAGGTGTAAGTTTTGGTTTACAAGTTCTATACAACTTTACAGCTTAGATACGTAAGTTTCGATTTTTAAGGCAAGTCTCATGAGCTTACAGGTACAAATGATGATAACATACCTTCAGTCACTGAAATGCTTCCATTCATACAGCTGGAATGATCTGTTGTTACCTGTTCTTGTTTTGAATAGGATCAAAATCGTACATCAAGAAATTATTAATCGCAATATACTAAATTAAATATCTTTTCCAATAGAAACACTACATAACATTTATCGTCTGCACGAAAATTTTCTTAGCAATACTCTGACGGATACCCCCCAAAATTGGAAGATGAACTAGCAACCAATAGAGTAAGACAGCCCAACGCATGAAAAGGAGAATTTGAACCCAAAGGCAACTCAAAAAATCTCTCAAAAGATGTTTGTTTGAACTTGAAACGGGAAAAGAAAAAAGACCAAACAAAAGGAAGCATTTGCTTCAGTAATAAGACTGAAAGCCATTGGATGGCAATTACTACACCACGTGCACGAAACCACCAACTTCAACTCTTCTCTTTTGCTATCACCTTCCAGAACTCCTTCCACCACGAGCACCTCTTCCTTGAATACCACCCCCTGGTTGGAACAATTTGAAGCCAGTAATTGCATCAGCAAAGGACAAATGCAATCATAGTATCTTTATGGGAAAAGATAGCAAAAGGATATCATATGTCCGCTTCACATTCCATATTTTTTGGATGCCTAACTGTATCTTGAACTAGGAGATAGGAATTTCATAAACCGATAACATGACAGAGCTCAAAAACATTGGAGATAAGGGGAAGAAAAGAACAGGGAGTTTTGTTGCACAGAGAAAGAAGAAAAGCGAATATCGAGCTTATGGATGATACATACTTCCACCACGAGCAGCACCACTGTTTGCTCTTCTCTCCTCAACATATACTCTCCTGCCGCCGAATTGAATAGGGGAAGCCTACCAAAATTATATTGAAAAAAAGATACACAGTTAAGTCAAATGCCTCAGAAAAGTAAAGTATAAATAACCATCTACAAGCTACATTATATAACCACAATAGCAGAAAGCCTGTCCATGTTACAATCATCAAAAGTAAAAAAACCTGCAAACCATAACTAACTAAAGTCATAGTATGGTAAATCTCTTTATGCTTGATGCTGCCAGTTCCTCATCATTATAGCTTAGAATTTCATAACTCATTAAATGATGAATAAAACAAGGAACTCTGCTAAAATGCCCCAACCTTGATCACTAGACACAAGAAGGGATTTTGTCCTAATACTTCCTTGCACAAAAGAAAAGTTACATACCTTGAGAGCATTTCTAACACTCTGAATATCTTCAAACTCAACAAAAGCATAGCAGACACCAGTATCCTGCGCACCAAGATATGTTCAGTGATTACACACCAGATAAAATAATATACCAGATATCATATAAAGGAAACAGACCATGCGATTCCTCAAAAAGATTCCATCATGCTTGATTCTCCCAAAATTTTCAAACTCTTGCTGAAGATCGAGACTTGTTACAGAAGAAGGCAAATTCCTCACATACACAGATTTTGGTTCACCTAACAATGTAAACGGCATTAAATTGAATGAACGAGGTAAATGAATAAAAGATAAGCAGCACAACATTTATAGGCCAAAACATTTAGCATGCATTATAAATCATATTCCCTGGTTGATCATCCATCAGTGCACCTGCTAAGAGCTTAGGCACAGATGACAAAATATCATCCACATTGAAATTAGAGTCCAGTTAGCATACATTTAGATGCAACTATCTTATCAAACTTATAAGAGAGAACTCTAACAGAAAAGGACTTCTAGTTGAAATGATGAAAGATAGATGGACATTTTTTACTTTCATAATCCTTTCACTAGCACATCTCAACAGAAAAATTGTCAGCATTACCTTCTTGTGCTGATAAGGATTCTTCCATTGTGTCCACGCCAGATGATGGAGGAGTTGCAGTTGGCTTCTGCACCACAGGTTGTGAAACATGGTTCCAATCTGCAACAGGTGGTCTTGTAGTGAAAGCTGGTGGAGCATTTACTTGTGGTTGAGATCTTCCTTTAACCCGCAACTAATAATTCATATCAGAATTAAAATTAGAAAAAAAGTTTTACAGGAAATTGGCCATAATGAAACATCTAGGTTGATATTACTAGAAACTAGCAGCACTAAAGTATATGTTTATGTCAAAGTTAAAAGTGAAAACCTCATCTTAAAGTGAAGATCAACTTATTTCAAATTCATAAGCTTAAAGTAGCAACGATAAAGGGAATCAAAGATCCCACAAGAGTCTAAGTGTATATAATTGCAACATTGCTATTTTATTAGAAATATCAAGGAAACAGCCAAAATTGATCTATGCATATGCTAATATTACTTATCGTACTTCACTAATGAATAAAACTGTAGCAATTTCTTATTGAAGAAAATGTAAGACTTTAATTATTTGTTGTAGGTAAATGAAAATGATGCTTACTATAGATGCATAGGTGAGTTTTTCTGGTTCTCCAATGGGTTCCTGCACAGAAAGCGGAGGCTCATGCACAGTAGTAAATGAATTTTGAAGGTCATGACTTGTTTCTTCAAAAGGAGTTTCCTCCTCAAATCTGTCAACTTCAGGCTTTAGCTCCTGCTTGGGCTCTGGCTCTGGTTCCAGCTCTGGCTCAGAATCCTGCTGAAGATGCTCCTCGTAATTATACTCTTGAACTGGCTCGACTCCTTCAGCATGGACAGAATTACCATATTCGCTTGCATCCTCCTTCAACGTATAATCAGAAACTGTTGTAGTTGCAGAACAAACTGTATAAGTCTATTGATTGCGCGTCTCAACTACCAGACATTCAAACTTTAAAATTGTGCTGGACTCTAAAATAATGCAAGGATTTCTCTAAGTCAAGAAGTTCTGTGTATAATCCACATTAAATACTAAGATTTATATAACATATACTCATACACCTACTTTAGGAAGAAAAAGATGAGGTCATGTTAATGTCTATCATTGGACCGATATAAGATTACTCTAAAGTACAGACTGTTTAAACATGCAATTACATAATACATTTTTGACAAATACACTCTTGGTTAAATTAAACATCATTTATGGAAATACTTCTTTTCAAATCTGCATAATCTAAAGAAAACTGATTGCATAATTCCAACTTGACATTAGCTGAAGAGCATTGGATGTTTAAATCATAGTGGATGGACACAGTGGTGGTTTAGTTATGCTATAAATGTCAGTAACAAAACCAGTATATAGTGGTTTAGGTAATATCAAGTTCAAATAATTCAATAATATAATGAAGTTTGAAACTTCAGTCCACACGATAACCATCAATATGGTACACAAACATTTGAGCACTATACAACAGCCCTAAACATTTTAAAAAGTGAATTGACGGTGTCCAGTCAATTATTATACCTGGTGGATCAGGAAGATGAGATGAAATAGTTGGTTGATAATCAACGTGTGGTTCCTGTACTGGAGCTGAAGGTTGGTGGCGTGTCACCTCATCATCCGCAAAATGGAACATATCATTCAGAACAAAGTAACCTTTCTCTTGCGGGGCAAGGAAAAATGTCTGCACAAACTTCCTCCAATAACTGAAATCTCTTGCCTTCACAGAACCAGAGACCACTACAAGAACACCGCCATTCCATGATTCGAGTGACTTTATTGTCTTGATCTCAATTCCCGTAAAATTTAGAGACATAAGCACTTCATGAATTTTCTGCAGCAATAAAGACGTAAACTTTGCATTAGATTATTCAAGTATAAACTAGACTTAATACGTAATCATTGATTACACCTCAGAAGAACTCCAGCAGATAAATGTCATTGCAGAAACATTACATGTGATACAAAGCAACGTTTGGCATTTTCCAATAAGATGTACAGCAAAAGCAATATCATTGCTTTCCAAATTATAACCAATATAATACTTGCTTAAGAAATAACTAATTAGCACAAAGCAGCTTATGCCACAGGGAAAAAAGACTGAACTGTCATCAAGGTTGACTGTCTAGGAAGAGATGTATACGGCAAAGGCTGAATCTTTCAGAACTATCAACACAAGGAAACTACTTTTCCAGAAATATAAGTGCAAAACAGTTAAGCAAATGCAAATAGATCTAATCCTAGCAACACAGAATAACCCTATCTTGGGAGAATGAGATCCACATCAAGGTTGACTATCTAGGTATATATACATGCCGCAAAAGCTAAATCTTTCACAATAATCAGCAGAACAAAATACTTATCCGTAAACAAAAAAGTAAAACGAGTAAGCAAAGACTAATACTTTTTGTAATCGTTCGCAGCACATTATAGAATAGACCTACGAATCGTTAAAACGGTATTTACCATCATATCCATCGCAGTCTCACTGATTTCTCCATCAACTCGCATCATAGAGCTCGAATCATTGTAAAACTGGTGCACGTACTCGCGCTGCTGCTGAAACACCTGATAGTACTGCTGAACAAAGTACGAACCAACCTGAAGAAAAAATTCCAGAAAATCACGGTGAAATCACAAAGCTACAAGAGTGAAAGCACGAACTCTCAATTACTCAACGAACATGCAAAGGCCGAATCCGAAACCCGCGTTCTAGATTACCTGTGATGCAGTGACCTGAGCTGCGTACTGATTTGCCATCCTCCGATCGGATCCGCCGTCGGCAATGCTAAACCCTAGATCGAATCAAAAATGCAATTTTCAGTGCTTGTGTTAATTTGAATAATTAAAGGAATTTATCCCGCTGTTTCTCTTAATTTAGGAGAGAGAGAGAGAGAGAGGCTTTTCGGAAAAGTGAGGAGAAATTGTTTTATATACTTATTTCTCATTTTGACATTATATTTTTCCATTTGTTACGGAGTTAGGTCACCGCTGTGTCCAGAAGATGATATCGACCGTCAGAATGTGATACTTGCACCAATTGGGTATCCATCGGTTAGATTAATCATTTAATAGGAACCAAAAAAAAAAATGTTTCTTTTATAGAATTGGGTATTGGATCTACTTGTTTTATTGATTATTCAATTACCGACTCGTTTAATAGGCTTGTCAATGGGTGGGTAAAATTCAGACCATAACCGTTGAAATAGTTACGGTTCTGGAACCAGAATCGGAACCATTAAATAACAGGTCCGGACCGAATCTGAATCATTAATTAAATGATTAATGGTTCTGGATCGGGAGAATACTCATAGGTATTTTTCGGGTCCGGGTCACCCATGGGTATTTTACATATGGGTTTGACTTTGACTGTGTGACAATTGACATACCCACCACCGATCTCCGCCGCTGCGCACCCACCACCGATCTCCGCCGCCACCGTTGTTGTCGAGGGGAAATCTGCCACATCTCTCTTAAACAACAAGGCGAGTCATTTTCTCGAAGCTGACCGCTTCAACCATTATTTGAATATGCAAACAATATTTTGCTCTTATGCTCGATTTTTGGGTTTTTTCTTGGAATTGTGTGTTTTATATTCTACTTTTGTTGTGGATCTTGATTGGATTATTCTGGTTATGGATTTGGCTGAATTCAGTTTGAAATTTAATTGTTGGATTAAATTCATTGTTCAATGGAGATGGCCTCATCACCTTTGTCCCGTTCAATTCGTAACTTTTTATCTTCCCCAGTTTCTGCGGGGGAGAGAGAGTTTGATTCTTGAATTTTTCGTGATCACCCCACATCAACTCACCCCTTTCACCCTTTTAATTAAAAATAAATTTATTTGAAATATGGTTCATAATCCTTATTATTCTTGAAAGTTATTTGAAAAAGGGTTCATAATCCTTGTTATTCTTACAGATTTTATGCTTTTTTTGGTTTTTCATTAATAACAGTTGTTGCCTTTCAAGCCCAATCTTTTTTTACTGAATTGTGAAGAAATTTAACTATTGAATTAAATTAAGAATTTAATTGGTCGAGTCAGGCCGGGTTAGAACTGGAACCGTATCTAACGGGTCGAGTCGGGTCCGGAACGAACGTGACTGGGTTTGGACAGGTCTAAAGAAAAAAGAAATTGATCGGGTCGGGTCGGGCCGAGTTAGAACCGAAACCATATTATCTGGTCGAGTCGGGTCGGGTTCAGACCGAATATGACTGGGTTTGGACTGGTCCGGAACCGAAACCATAATTTTGAAATGAACGCATTTTGACCGGTTCCGAGTCTGATCCGAGTGGGTACAGATTAAAGAATGGGTTTTTTAATTCTTAAAAATTCAGTTTAAGTAAATAATAATTCGACATAAAAATATTTAAATTTAATTTGATAAATATTTTAGTGAGACGAAATTCAATAGTCAAATAAGATAATCAACATAAATAATAGTTACCAACATAACACAATATAAATTCTAGTCATTTTCATTGTAAATTGTCATAAATACGCTTTTAGTTAAAAAAAATATTTTACCAATGAATTTTATTTTTTACAAAAATACAATTTCTTCCATCATCGCTAGTTTTCATATGTAACTCATTAATATCAGAGAAGGCAAATAGTACGATGTCAACGATGACCGAATCCGTAGGCGACGACAACGATTGAGGCCGACGGCATCAGCGACTACTAGGACTAACGACACTGCCTTTTATCGAGGCAACGATACTATTTTGGATTTCACCTCTTATTTGTTTGGATTTTTTTGTTGGTGCAGTTTGATTATAATAATTTGTTGTTATTATTGGTGTGTTGATTATTGGTGTCATTTCAATTTTAATTGTAAAATAAATTTTGATGGTGGTGTTAGGGTTTGTATAGCTCTAAGCATGCTTAATGCTCATACGTTGTAACAAACTTGTTTTCAATTTCATTTAACGAGAATAAATGTTTTTATCATTGGTTTGTTATTTATATTCTATTGATTATTTAATTTCAAACAAGTTATCTTTCTACAATTGTAGAGTGTGTGGTGGATCCATAATCATATAAGGTAACACAGTTAGGTCCTTTGTAGAATAAAGTTCACAGCCTAGACAGACTTTGACAATCTAGTCAGTAAAGAATTCAGTATCATTCGATGCGAGAACTGACCTAAGCCAGCAATATATATATATATATTGTGTAGTTTTACAGTGAGATAAGTTCTTTGTGTTTTTGCTAAGAACGAGGTCTCGAAAATTATTTATTTCTTAATCTGTGACGATGACATTAGTATGCGCGGCTAATTATTCAATGTTTTGATTCATTTGCACTTACATGTTTTTCGTAACTCTAAACAATAATATCTTGGGTAGTGGTAATTGATTTAGCGAGAAGTGCTCAATTGTTATCACATTGAATCGTGTCTCGGAAAATCCTGAGTTGTTAAATCTCCGTGAGACGTTCAGAAAGGTTTATTGTATAAGAAACCCAACCGATTGGAATTTATTTCATATATAATAAATATATAATAATTAAAGTTTGAACTGAACACTCACGAATAAATATATTCAATAATTTTGAGTAGTTAGCAAACACTACAAAAAATGCATTATATAGCAACAGAATAGTGACGGAAAAATTTTCCGTTTCTAAATTTTAACGGTTCGACAATGGAATTGTTACGGAATTTTTGTAAAATTTTAGTTACGGAATTAATGACGGAATTATCCGTTATTAAAAATTTAGTAACAGAATTTTCCGTTACAGTTCTGTTACTAAAATAGAAGAAACCATTCTAGAAACGAAAATTCCGTTATAATTCCGTTGTTATATATAGTAACGGAATACATTCCGTTGTTAAATTTTCTAGCAACCATCGATATTACTACGGATAAATCCGTTACTAAAACGTTTAGTAACGGAAAAATTCCGTTGCTAAAATAATTTTTTTTTGTAGTGAAACTCTATTAATTAATGAATTTAAGAATCTTAAACGCGGAAAATAATTAATGATAAAAGAATGATTACATCTGTAATTTGAGTGGGCCCCGGAAAGTTCAATATTTATCTTATAGTAATGTCGATTAAATATTAATATAAGATTTATACTTTATTATATTTCCTATAATAATTAATTGGATTCAAAATTCACTTGGTGAATTAATTAACTAATTTAAATTAATATTTGACTTGGTCAATTAATTGGATAATGAAATATTAGAGATATAGTTGCACTTGGTCTTATGTTGGAAGGTTCAGACTCATTCCCCTTTAAATGCATAACATAGCGCTAAATTACACTTATAAATAAGAGGGATGAGTTGGACGAAAACTCACTCATTCACTCTGATTTTTGTCCAACACCTAAAACGCACACTATTGTGTGTTTTCGTCACACGCACTACACCTTCAGTGTGTCTTTTTTAAATTCAAGGTATTTTGTCTTGGAAATTTGATTATTCCCTTCTTTGACGATTCTCGACGGATTATCGCCCACACGATAGTCGGATTGTAAGTAAGGACCATATGTTAGAAGTTTCGGAGATCGCATATGACTTAACGAAGAGGATTGCGGTTCGTAGTCGACGATTCAAATCCACAAGCGGAGGATTTGCGAAGGAGTATGTATTAAATTAATTCCGCAATTTAATTTCTCCTATATGGTATCTTTGATTTATAATTTAATTTTTGGTTCAAATTATTAGACTTGTGGATCATGTGTATTGCAAGCCCCTCATACGGGTTCCTTCAGGTGGTGTTGGTGGTGGTGGAATTTCATTAACCATCAAATTTTTCGTTTTTGATCATTTTGAGTATGAATCTCGCTTGCTATGTATGATTCATACTCTTCATACTTATGTAGTAATATTTAAACGATTCACGTCTGAATGATATGAATTAATAAAATCATACTATTCATACACAATATCTAAATATTATTCGTTTGTGTTTCTTTGTTGGTGCAAATTGATTTTTGATTTTGATAATTTATTGTTATTATTGTTGCGTCTTTGATTTTGGTTGTGAATTAAATTCTGATGGTTGTATTGGTGGTAGTGGTTGAATTTATTTAACCGACATATTTTACTAATCTAGCATTTTGAGTTTGAATCTCGCTTGCTAGGCATGATTCGTACTCTTCATACATATGTAGTAATACAATTCACATATGAATTATATGAATCACTAAAATCAGACCATTCATACACAATATCTAAATATTTTTCGTTTGAGTTTTTTTGTTGGTGCAGTTTGATTTTTGATTTTGATAATTTATTGTTGTCATTGGTGTGTTGATCATTGATGTGGTTTTGATTTTGGTTGTCAAATAAATTTTGATGGTGGTGTTGATGGTGGTGGTGGTGCAATTTATTTAACCGACATATTTTTCGGTTTTAAAATTCTTGAGTATGCATCCCGCTTGGTAGGTATGATTCATACTCTTCATACATATGCAGTAATATTTATACAATTCACGTATTAGTGATATGGATCACTAATATCATACAATTCATAGACAATATATCTAAATATTCTTTGTTTAGAATTTTTGTTGGTACAATTTGATTTTTGATTTTGATAATTTGTTATTGTTATTGGTGTGTCATCGATTATGGTTGTGAAATAAATTTTGATGGTGGTATTGGTGGTGATGGTCGAATTTTTTAACCGATATATTTAACGTTTCTACCATTTTGAGTATGAATCTCGCTTGTTATGTATGATTCATACTCTTCATACCTCTGTAGTATTATTTATATAATTCATGTATGAATTATATGAATCACTAAAATCATATCATTCACAAATATTTTCAAATTAATCAGAAGTGTTTAACAATTGTGCAGATGGATTTGGATCAACAATGTATAAGAAGGTGGGCAAAGCGATCTTGTTCTTATACCACCAACAAGATTGAACTATGAGGATCTATTGAGTAAGATTGAATCGTGCACAATGAAGTCCGAACATGATTTTTCTTTGGAGATTCATACATTTTTCATTCACCCACTAGTGATGTGATAAGAATGAAGGTAAAAATGATTTTGAGTTAAAGTATTTAATTGATTCGTTATAATGTAGTTCATCATCAAGTGCTTCAGAATGAGGGTTTTATAGAGTTATTACATGCTCAAGGTTCACATGTAATTCCTCAAACTCGAGTGACTGAACATGTGAGTGATTCTGAGATGGATTATGGAAATGACTTGGATGGCAATGGTGATGATGAAGAGATTGATAATAAGTATGATACTGCTGATCAAGATGATGTCAATAGTATTGAAAATGAGGATGTGATTGATAGATCTTAGTATCGTACCTTCTACGGTTGATTCTTGCCGTAGGTTGGGAAGAACATCATGACCATGGCCGCCAATGGATAATACCTGGTGCAACATATCATGTTATTGTTCCTTGTGAAGAGTTAGGTTTGCCCGAAGATGATTATTGTAGCAATGAACTACAAGTTGGTTCATTCTTCTCCTTGAAAGATAAAATGATCACATTAGTAAGACTTTATCATTTAGTTAATAGCTTTGAGTTTGAAACTATCTGATCAACAAAACACATATATTATTTGACTTACAAGTTGAAGTATCAATGTGCTTTTATGACGAGTGTCACATCACGAGGTATAAACGGTTGAAAAATTATTAAATGGATAGAGCACAATTGACATAGAGATTTTAGAAAACGTGATTCCCTAACAGTGAAGTCCAAAATTGCAGTTGCATATTTTGCTCATGAGCTAATGACTGATGGTGCTATATTGACACCAAAAGATATATGTGCACAGTTAGAGGCAAATTTTGGAATCATCTGCAGTATCAGACGACATTACATGCGCGGAACAAAGCAATTGAATTGATATATGGTGATCCAAATAAATCTTTTCAAATGTTTCCAAACTATCTTCACGTGTTGAAACAAACCAATCATGGTTCCGTTGTCGAAGTTCAAACATGTATCATTTTTTGAATTATTCAAACGCATTTTCAGTGCATGAGTGTTTGAAAACACAATTTTTGTGTATGAATGTATGAATAAGGTATATTCATACCTTTCATACACATAACAAAAAAAATTACATATTCTAATTGCATTTTTTTGTGTATGAGTGTATGAACACAATTTATGTGTAGGAATGTATGAATATGGAATTTTCATACCTTTCATGCATAGAACAAGAAAAATATGTATCTTAATTGCATTTTTTTCTATTTTAGGGAAGATTATTCATTCCAATATGCTTACATGGCCCTTGGTGCTTCTATTAGAGGATTCATGGTAGGATGTCATTCTGTTATTGTTGTCGATAGAACACATTTGAAAGGGAAGTACAAAAAGGTTATGTTTGTGGCTACGACTAAGGATGGTAATGAACAAATATTTCCATTAGCAGTTGGTATCAGTGACAAAAAAATGATGCATCGACTTGGTTCTTTCGACAGTTGCGAAAGACATTTGATTGTCCAAATTACTTGTTGATCGTGTCTGATCGACATGTGAGTATAAAAATTACAATTGATATAGTGTATCCCACAACGCCGCATGATATTTGCACTTACCACCTGATAATATGGTGCAATTGTTATTGACACTTTCCAACAAGTTGCTAAATCGTACAAAGTGGAACACTTTGAAAAACACATGAATAATTTATTGTTGTTATGAAGCAATGCATATGATAAGTTATTGGATGTTGGCCCAATAAGATGGAGTCGTTCGAATTTTCTTGTGCGTCGATATTGGTTTTTAACATCAAATTGTGTTGAATGTTTCAACAGTCGACTATGATGGGCTAGAAAACTACCAGTTTGTAGTCTTTTGGAGTGTGTTCGTACGCTCATTTGTTCATGGTTTGTTGATAGACACAATGAAACTGGATTTAGAAATGAGGAGTTGACCAAATGAGAAACAAAAAAAATTGGAAAATTATATTGAATTGGGTGGAAGAATGCGTGTTGAAACAATTTCTTCTACAAAATATCAAGTTATATTTGAACGTCAGAATTATATTGTTGATCTAGCTCGCAAGGTTTGAACGTGACGTTGTTTCGATCTTAACTTGATACATTGTCCTCATGCATCTACAACGATAAAGTAGTATTACTTTATTTTTTATTTGTATTTTTTGTTTATTATTTTCTTGTCACGTCCCCATTTCACTTCTTTAAGTAAAATTGAGGAAAACGTAACTCGTAATAAAAAAATACGGATAATGAAACGAAACGAAAGCGTTTACTTGAATGGGGATCGGGATACACCTCAGAATAAGTGATTATAACGACATCTTGAAATATGAAAAACGAGCACAAGTCTGAAATACATAGTTCGAAGGCAAGATAGATAGCTAATAAGTTCCTGGGTCTAAAACAAAAGTCTGGCAGCGGAAACTGGATCAATTTCTAAGTCTACATGTATGAAGACATGTAAACCTCCAAGAGTAATTGCTAATTGAGTTCGACAAAACCATCGCTGAGCACTCCTCCTTTACATCACAGCTCAACCTGCACATTTATAAATATATGCAGGGCTGAGTACAAAAGTACTCAGTAGGCACATGCCGAAATCGCATTCATACATATATAATTGTCATTGCCATACCACAGTGATACATAGGGATTTTGTCTGAAAGAAACCTATGTTCACTAAATTCTTTTGTGAGATCTAAAAGTTTGACTGCGCAGTCTAAGTTCTGGAGTAATCAAACATATCTGTAATTTCTGTGTGCCGGGAAAGTGGCCACTTTCCGCGAACACTAAACCGGCCAACCCGCTAAGATGACTCACGGTTCTGGTGTACACTAACCTTAAAAGATATAAATCTTTAAAGATCCGAAATCGATTAATTGTTCAACAGATACGCATCATACCAAAATATAAATATTTTCGACAATGCAATATTTCATAATATTTCAAAATCTAAAGCATTCTAAAACGAAAATAGCATTTTGGTACAACGCATACGATTTTATTTGGTAAAAGAAAGCCTACCTGAATGCTTCCTTTGATAGGATCTGAATTCTTTCTCGTTTAGTATTTCCTTCTTCCGTAACCTTAATCGTAATTAAGAGGAAGATACTCATCGTGAGTATATAATTTATTTCATCTAAATAAAATGAAATAATATTCTATTATTTCATTAATTATTCTAATCCATTGCTCGACTAATAATCGAGTATTTAGAGATTTCTATAACTAATTTCGTAGGATTTTAAATCATTCTTTGATTTATTAATCCCTTATATTTTATTTGCTTTACCCAATTAATTTAATAATGGGTACTATAATTATTCAAGATAATTTACTTGAAATAATTTAATTCTAAACTAGAATGCTAAATTAAGTCTCTACTAGATAGTATTAATTTATTAAATACTATTTAAGAATTTAATATTCATTGAAATATTACTACTAATTTCATAACTCAATCCATTTATTGGATTTAATCTAATTATTTATCCAATCCATTTAATTACTAATCTTTCCAAAGATTAAATTTATTAATCCGTTCTTTAGAGAAAATTTTATCCATTCTAAATACTTAATCTGGGCCCATTCTAATATAATTAAATAGGCTCATACTGAATAATTAATCTGGCCCGTTTGATTTCTTCCCTATGGCCCAATAAATTTTAATATTAATCGGCCCATTCGTTTTACAACTTCTCGGCCCAATTGAATTATCATCAATTGGCCCAACTTTCCCTAAGCTATCCCAATTCATTCTAACCCTAGACACATTTACACTCACTCTCAACCGTTCCCCCCTTCTCTTCTGTCTCTCTGTTTCTCTCTTTCTCCATCTCTCGCCCATCTCCTTCTCTTCGGTCTCTTCTTCTCCCTTCCTTCTTCTCTTTGCCTCGCTGTTCTCTCTCCCACGAACACTCATCGAAGCAAAGCGGAGTGCCGCTCAGTACAACTGGCGACTGATTCTGTCCAAGCTGCAAGGCGCTGGAACTGCTGCTGTTGCTGCTGCTCCGACCACCCCGTCGCGTGCTCAGGTAACCCCTCTCTTTTATTTCATTTTTGTTTCTACATGTTCTAATTTCTTTCATTTTCTGTTTTGTGCTATTAGAATCAGAGTACTACCACTAAAATAGCATTCTTTCTTAAATGCCAGACCACTTGTATATTCTGGGGCGATATAGAAGATTTGACAGAATGATAAAATCTTGAAAGTATTACAAAGATCAAAACAACTGAGTTTATGAGAGATCGAGGGGAATGAAGACAAGAGAGGCCAAATCTAGATGATTGGATGTTGCAGCTAGCTTGCAATTTATGATGATAAGAATACAAAGCCCACAGTCCACTCTGATGCTCACCTTTTTCGGAAATTCATTATTTCTTCTTTTAATTTCTAGCTAATTTTTCGATTTAAAAAAAAAAAACTGCAGGAAAAGGGGAATCTTCAAGAAGTATGCCCATTTACAAATCTAGCTGGTTGCATCAACGAATTCCTACTCAACCCCTCACAGGTGGAACACAAACAACTGTTCATCTCTCTAATGCCATTTTGTAAACAAAACCCACCAATTATTGTGTCTTTTGCTTCTTGAGTCTAACTATAAATTTCTTTCTTCAAACAGAACATGATATATAAACAGCATTTCTACATGTTCTAATTTGGTGTTTTGACTAATAGGGTTATTAGTGTAATGCTTCTGTTTCCTTCTTGATGGATTATGGTCTGAATTTCAAATACTACTCTAGTGTTGTTATGTTTCTGTAATCTGAATATTCGATTATGTGACTTTGTTCTAAAATTAGAACCTAGGTAAATCTGAATACATATGTATATGTATGTGTTTTCTGGAATCAGAAGATATCCAGGTATATATATTTCTATGTTCTGAGGTTGATAGCAAGTATAGGCTGTGTCCGTGTTCTAAAACATGAGGATACAGACATAGTTCTATGTTCTAAAGTCTGAATACTTAAACAAAATTCTATGTTCTGGAATGAATATATATATAGGTTCTTATTCTAAAATCAGTATATATATATATATCTATATGTTTTATGTTCTAAATCTGAGTACATATAAATATATATGTGTTTTGAAATCTGAATGCCTATAATTGTTATCTTATGTTCTGAAAATCTGAAATATAAACATGTGTAAGTGGTTTGAACTAAGTCTATAAGGTAAAGCTTAAAACATGAATTGTATACCTTACACCTTAAGGATTGAATGATTCTGAATGCTTCTTTGCTTAATGAATGGTTCGGAATGATTCTTTGATGAAGTGAACTGGGCAGATCTCTTCTAAAATACTATGAGTGTTGTGAAACTGATTTGCTATGGTGTGAGTTTGAAGTTCTATACTATATAAATAGGGTAAAGGAGGAAGTTTCTTAGAGTAGGCTGCTTTGTTACTGCGAACCTCTTCACTTCTTGACTTTTGGGACATAATATCTAATTATGTGCAGAGATTTAAAGGTAGGAAAGAGTGCAGCTGTAAAGGTGGAAAGAGTGCATCTACATGTGGGAGTACAGTTGCTTCTGTTTTCTTCACATCGAGAAGTGCATCCCAGCAACTCCTTCTTTCTCCCTCACTTCAGTCTAGCTTTTAGTTTAGTTTTTTTTTTGTAAATGAAATCTGCCTTTGCAGATTTGTTTTGTTTTTCTCTTTCCATACTACACAATCAAGGTAATCTATAGGTTACCTACTTTCACTCACCAATTGTAAATCTTGTTATTGCATGATATTTTAATTTCTTAGCACACGAAAATTTCATTATGCATCTCTAAGAGAGATATCTCTATATATGTATATATTTATTTATCTCAAGTGAATAAATAACACTATACTATATATATATATATATATCTTGTTTAATACAAGAGATCATTACCATACCTCATTGTATTAATAACACTTAGTATGTTACTTAAATAGTCATTAAAATACCATATCATTGATAATAACTTCTTAAGCATTAATCTTTTCTTTACAACAACTCCAATTCACTAATCACTCATCTAATATAAATAATTCTAAAATTCTTAAAACTTTAGTCTTGAATTGAACTAAGTTTCTAATTATCATAACGAACTACAACCAATTATGCAATGCAATAATTAATTGGTTTCATCTTTTGAATAATCTTATTAATTCAAAACTAACTCACATAATATCTATCATTATTCAAATAATGATAATGTGCACGAATAGTAGCTACTAATATCGATTAGCTA
>JAPKLX010000357.1:179280-193969 GCA_026898415.1 Leonotis leonurus
CCCCCCCCCATACACCAAACCTTGCTCTTTCGGGACCAACAAACGCACTAGGGGTTGAGTTGCTTCTGCTGTGCACCCTTTTTATTGATCTGGGTACTGATCTGTCATGATTTGTGTTATGATCTGTATGTTGATCATGGCCTGTTCTATGCACTTGATTTTTGACTTGATCTGCTTGAAACCGAATGTTGTCACGATCCCATCTGTGTTTTGGAATGAAGTGAGCGTGACATGATCTGTGACTTGATCTGTGTTTCAAGCTGATCTGAGTGTTGAGCTGTTGGTGTCATGTGTTGTCTTCTGCTGGTAGTACAGATCGTTATTGATATCCTCATTGTTGGTTGATCTGTACTTTGATACTTTTGTCCAAGCCATAGAAGCAATAACAATAGCTTCTGGATAAACTTGGGTAAATCTTCTAGCTCAGACACATTCTTCCAACTTCCAGCTCGTCAGTGATCCGATTTAGTCCTTCTTGACTTGATTTGATCACCTCTCTGCATGTTGACCTAGGGTTGCTATTTATGCTTTCTGTACCGAGCTTATCTGTCCCTCTTCTGGACAGGTAGCTGTTTGAATGCAGCAGCAGGGGATGTGTTCTTCCCCTTTGGTTAGTATCGATTTTTCTCGCTCCTTCATGCATAGGAACGTTAGATAAATCTATTGCCAGTGCATATCGATTAGGATTTACCACATTAGAATCATCCTCCTCTTCTAAAATACGAGCCAAATAAGCTTTGTCATCTGATGATGAGCTTGAGGAAGAATCTGGGGAATCCTCGACTACCAGAACAACTTTTTTTCCTTTGAGCTGTCTGTAGGAGTTCTTCGAGCAACTCGTGTTCTCCAGCTTGTGGTAGAATTTTTCGTATTTGTTGAGTTGCATGTCAAGTTCTCTGAATCTTGTTAGACCTAAAATTTACACTCTAGATTATTGCAAATATACAAGGTTAATTGTACATGACAAGTTAACCCTAGTCAAATTACGATGGAAAGCTTAGCAGGGTGATTTAATCCTGAGTGTTATTAAAACAAATAAAAGGGAAATCCTAAACGCTCTAAACCAATATAAAGCTGGAAAAATAAGAAATAAAATAAATAGACCAAAAATAATAAAAATGTAGGATTCCGGATTTAAGGGCATAGAGTAAAAAAGGTTTAAAATCACTTAAATCATTCTCCTAAACTCATGCTATTGTTTGTTCATTAAAGATTTCTTAATAGTTAGTCTAATTAATCACTTACGTATTCTTAACTAGACAATAATCAAGACTCACGTATTAGATTACCCTAAGTAGAAATCCTCAATTAAGAACAATGATTCACAATTAATAAATGATTTCCTAGAGTTTCTTAATCACCTAACTAACGTATTCGATAACTAAGCAGTAATTGTAAATTACGTATTCGAATTACACAATAGGAAAATCATACATAAATAACAAATATAATTCATACGTCTCCGATTTGGAATTATTGTTGATTAAATCTTAAATCCAATCCTAGAATTATTTCTCAATCTCATCTAGAATTTGTGGGAATTAAATGGTGATCAAACATTCAATTCAATTAAGGACAAGTTTAATCAAGAACATGAATCAAAGAGCAATCAATAAATAATTTAAGAAAATCTAAACTCTAGGTATAGAATGAAAAATCAATCCATTCAAACAATCAAAGATGAGAATTAAAATAAACTTACTAAGAAAGAATCTTGGATTGAGCATCAAACTCGCCCTCAATCGGTCGTCTCGATGCAAAATTACAAGCAAATCAACTAATAAAAGTATTCTATGGTTCTTAACGAGAGAAAATGTGAAAAATGAATGAAAAATACGTCTAAAAACGAGGTTTAAATAGCATAAAATACGACTTAAAATTGCACCCAGCGATCGCTGGGGTCGAGCTTCTGTATTGGCCGAGACAGCAGGCCAGCGGGCGCTGGGGTCTAGCCGGCGCTGAACCCAGCGTTCTGTCCCAGCGGGCGCTGGACCCCCCCCCTTTCTGTAAAATAAGAAAATTTTAAAAACACAGTCTTGAATATCATCTTGATAGGAGTCTGTAGCCGCAAAAGGATCCAAATTTGGAGTTGTAACGAAGGAGAACGGGCCAAAATAAAATTATCGCGCAAGACGTAACAAGTTCGCATTTGGCCATGCTCTCATGTTCTTCACTTTCTTTCTCCTCTCATATTCTGCCCGTAATTCCTATCAAGCTCCCGTCCGATTTCCTCGACTTCATTTCTTCGCATTCTCGGCTCGTCCTCTATGCTTCCTCGTGCCAAACTTCATCTCCGCGACTCCATTTCGAGCCATTTTCTACACCAAGCAACCTACGTGCAAATATGAAAAATCCGGTGTAATAACGAACCAAAATATAATATAAAATGAACTAAAAGCTATGAAATGAGACTCGAAAATATGTGTAAAAACACGACGAAATCATACCAAACAAAACACGGAGAAAATGTTCCTTCGAAGACTCATTTTCATCTTCGTTGGATGAGATCATTCTTGATTTAAGAGCAACCTCCTTTGATGTGTCTCCAGTTCTTTTATTGACCTTATCTGCACTTTTAACACGATTAATTTCAAACTCAACACCTAAGAGAATAATCACTAATTCATTATAAGATAGAGAGTTGGAATTTGATCTTTGTTGGATCATGGCAGTATAAGGATGCCAATCTGCAGGTAGGACTCAGATGATTTTGAGATTCTGTTCACATTAAGTGTACTTGTTAGGCTTGATAGATGTAGTTTCCAGTGCGAGTTCTATGAATCTGATTTGCATCTCTTGAATAGATTTACTCTGCATCATCCTGAATCCATCGAACTTACTACAAGCTAAAGATAGCTTGTTCTCCTTCAACTCCTCTAAGCCCAAGCCAATCTGCTTCAATGTATCCCACATCTCTTTAGTTGTGTCAAGGTGCATGATCTTGGCCAGGTAAATGCTTTGTACAGTACTCGATATGAGTCCTTTAGCATAGATGTCCAGCTCAGCAACCTTGCGCTCATTGGTAGTGTATGTTTTGGGATTTTAAGTCTTTTAGCTCCAGCTTGGTCTCCTTCTGGCTTGTCGTCTACATCTTCATATATTAGAGTTGGTCCATTCTGGATAATGTCCCACATCTGCACATCACGTGCTTGTAGGCACATTTCGATTTTGTAGCTCCATTCATTATTCTTAGATGGAAAAGATAGTGCAAGCCCTGAGAAGAAATGAATCCATTTGCAACAGAATGCAGTAAGTGATGCAAAATATTTTCTAAGTGAGAATCTATTCTATTGATCACGTGGGAGGGAAACTCGTGTAAAAGAGACAGTGGTCTGTAGAACCGCTGCTCCGATACCAATTGTTGGGGTCCCAGATAGAGCAGGTGTGGTGTATGGGGGGGGGGGATACACCACACTACAACTTTTTTGCGCGTTCTGTTAGAACAGAAGGTCGAGACAGCTCGCTGTTTGTACCAAAACAGCTCGCTTGAGACAGCAGATGATCTCCTCTGATACAGAGGGAGAGTAATCTCCTCACAGAAGGTCTCGACACAGAGCGTGAGTGATCTGTCTATGGAGCAGAAAGACTAGCAGCGAGCTAGAGCATACTGGACGATCTGTCCAAACACAGATCATGTGCGGAAGCTGTGTATTTGTTGATTTGCTTTATACTTAGAAAATATTTTATTATTATCAAGTGTTCTTTAAGAGATTGATTGAAATGCACAGCTTGCGGATTGTGATATGCTTGCTGGTTAGTGATAAACAGGGAATTAAAATAATACAATACAAAATATAAAAGAACACACAATATTTAACGTGGTTCGGGAAATCTCTTACGTCCACGATCGATCAAGCTAGATCGATGAATCCTTTAACCTTGGATTCCTAACTTATTTATCCTCGTTGAGTATGAGCTCACTCTTGCTTATTTATACTCGTTGAGGACGAGATTACAACTCATTTATTTAAACTCGCTGAGTACAAGATCAAGTTCAGGTAAATATCATATTTCCTCCAAAGCTTTGGGGCTAAGAAGGATACTAGAACTATGGCTATGTAAGAATGTTGGTCCCGAAAGAGCAAGGTTTGGTGTATTGGGGGGGGGGGGAATACATCAAATACAAACTTTTCAGTTTACTTGACTATTTAACTTGAGAGATTAAGCTTTCTGGAAAATAGATTGCTTAGTTATGACAAAACAGATCGATGACCAGATCGATTGTGTTCTGTCCAGATAGAAACTCTCTAGTGAATAACACTATGCAAAAATCAAGAGTAATCTTGTTTTCTAGCAGAGCGTTGTGTGCGGAATGTGGTGGAATAAGTCGGTGCTCTTAATTAGAAAACCTTTTAGAAACTTAATAAGGTATTTAGAAGATCGATTAAAAATGCAGTTTGCATGAGTGTGCAGATTAGTGAATAAAACAACTGAAATTTAAAATGCAGAAAGTAAATAACACAGCTGCTTACGTGGATCGGGAAACCCCTACGTCCACGGTCCAATCCAAACTGGATTAGATATCCACTACGAGGATACTCTTCTTATTTATACTCGCTGAGAACGAGCCACAAGTTTCAAGAACAATCTGTTTTGAAACTTATGCACGAATAAGGGTCGTGTCCCTTTACAACTTACAGAAACTACTGTAACTGGATCTCTTCACGTTAATCCACTAGAAAACTACTAGCTAGCGAAGATCTCCTTCCTTCTTCTCGATAAGACAGACTTGAATCGAGGTGTGATTTTGATCATGAACAGCTCAGAACACGATCTGGTGATTATATATCTTCTCAATTGAAATCTTCGATGAATGAGATGATTTCTGGGCAGAGTAACAGCTTGTTGATCGTAGATAATTGTCTTGTGTACTCTTCCAGTCTTTGTTCTAAGCTTTTATAGGTGTAGAATTTGAAATTCTAACCGTTGGGCTTGATTGGTTTTGGAGTAAATGTGATTAGCCAATCAAGGATATTGAATCCCTAAATTATCTCTTCTTGCCTTTGGAAAGATTGACTGAATCTTCAATAAATATGGAAACCAGATCGTTGATAGGTATTACTTTCCTTCTTTACATATGGATTGATTCTCCTTCCATTTTTGACAGCTCGCGTGATGTGGCAATGAGTTTGGGATTCTTCATCAGTTAATATGACATAACACGTCATTGCTATTTTGACTGATGAATGATCTGATATCATCTGGTTCAGCTTTAAATATCTATCTGGTCACACCAGATTGATATCGATCTGGTCAGCAGTCGATCTAGTCTTCAAAAAATATGCTCCAAAACATGGTAGATTCTTCTATGAGTGTCTTGGCAGAACTGACTGATTTGACCATCTGTTACATCATCTGCTTGCTTCAATCTGCTGGTGATCTGGTCCATGGAAAGTAACAACAGAATGATTTCTATAGGATGAGATCCTTTACATACCACGTCATTTTCTATTCTGAACTAAGATCATGTTCTTTATCAGATTCACTTTATATTGTAGTGATCTGGTACATGTAGAACAAATTGAGGTCTAACAAGACAAAATGAAATCTAAGTGTGTTTTGAGTGAACATCATCAAAACTTTAAAATATTTTGGAGTTCCCAACAATGAATATAAATCTTGATCTAATCTAGTGTTGAACATCTATGAAGACTGGAGAGATTCTGGGTGAATTGATGAATGCTCGAACACCTTCTTGGTAAAGTTGGGTGACGTATATATTAGCTAATTTGAATTCTAGCCGTTGAGAGTCTTTGCAGCTTTTGTAGATAACATTAAATGCTCTTTGATCGTTGGCTGCTGACTGTACTTCTAGCTGTTGGAGTCTGTCCTTCGTGTCATCCGACGTTGCATGGACATGTTAGCTGTGATCCATTTAGGTAGATCTGTAGCTTCCTCCATTTTGTGTTAAGAAGCTCGTGTGATGTTATGTTGGTGGACAAAATGTCTTTGTTAAACCTTAAGCTGACTTCTCACGTTCTGTTAATCAATCTGTTAGAGATAGATTGATACTCTCGTTCTGCTTCTTGATCCGCCTCTCGATCTGTGATCTTCTAAGTTCTTTTGAAATCACGTTTTGCTCTTATGTCCTCTGATCTTCTGTGAAGTAGCCTCGTCTTCTGGGTATTGAGTTGTTCTGCATCACCACGTTCTGTGTAGATCATATGTTCTCTCCATCTGTGCTTCTGTATTGTGAATGCTCTTAAAACTCTAAGTCTAGACAGAACACAAATTAAGTACTATGGACAGAACGTTACTCACGTTCTATCTTTACATTTTGACTTAATCTTTTACAGCAACATGATCCTATGGCACGGATCGTGACTCACGATTTGTCCTTACCGATTGATCATATGCTCTAAAACATAAACTAAATAAGATCAAGCTCTATAGATTAGGTTATTATATCATTAACCTATCTTTACATGTTAGTTGATCTGCTTTGAAGAACACACAAGACTACCTATGGACACGATCTGTCTTTCATCGATCTGTGCCTTTTACACTTAGTCTTCTGTAAAGTCTATCTATCCTAGCCACTAAAACATAAATCTTAAGCATCACATAAAAATGAATACGCACACATAATGAATCAAACATCTCAACACTATAATGGTTTCGCAAGCATCATTAAAACCAAACTAATTGTTTTAGCAACATCAAAAAGGTTCCTAACATGGGAGTGCGGTTGCCTTAGTAAAAAATGGCATGCGTTACTGTTATTGACGAGAGGTTAAAGAAATTGTTTAGTACTACTCATACCAACATGGTGACCCCTTAGTAGAAACTCTAAGGTAAAGTGTGCTTGGTTTGGAATTAACAATACTATGATGGGTGATCTACTGGGAAGTGTCTCAGATCAGCCTGTCAATGAGGACAAAGCAGGTTTGAAAGAAAGTGTTGGTGTGTGGGGCTTGTACGTCAATTCTGATGGGAGTTCCCCTTCCAACAATTGGTATTAGAGTTGGTGATGTGAAGAATTGAATCCGTTTAGGTGACCCCTTAGTAGAAACTCAAAGGTTAAGTGTGCTTGGCTTGGAGCAATACTATGATGGGTGACCTATTGGGAAGTGTCCCGGGTCAGCCTGTTAGTGAGGACAAAATAGGCTGAGAAAGAAAGGGTTGGTGTGTGGGTTTAGTACGTCAATTCTGATGGGAGCTCACGATCCAACATTATCTAAGTAAGATGATGTATGAATGGTATAAATTCTAACAATTCATACTACTCGTAATCATAATATAGATAAACATAAAAATAAGAGTGAACATGAACTTCAAACTAAATTAGATACTAAACTTATAAATTGTTTCAGCAATGTGGGCATGATATTTGGTGATTTCGGCCTTCGTCATGTTCTTTATTTTCTGACCCATCAACCAATGTTCCAAGGTCTTCAACGTCAGTTGACTGCAATTAATTCCATCAACTTGTTTCAATGGATTGTCGTCGTTTTTAGAAAATCTAATATGCCACTGAGAATAGTTTGACATGATATTCGGGTTACCATCGTAGTACCCATTTGCCTTTAGTACTTGGGGGACAAATACGCGCCATTGAGATAAATTCCTTTCTCCACATTCTGTAGTCATCTTCATGGTAAGTGTATTGGAATGAGTCCAATATTATAATAGATTACTCTTCCAAATGGATGCAACAAGCAACCTAATGTTCCTGACCGTTGCACAAAGTGACTATCTAATATAATAAAACATATAAATTTATAAAAGAGCAAAAATAACTAGTATATGTATGATTTTATGATGAAGATGAACTACATATAACTCACCTTCTTGTGGTCTTTCCACATGTAATAATAAAATAGAATTTTTATTAAATCGAGATAACCGATGAATTACAATGCTTGAAGATTATAATAGTAAAATGAATTAAGTCGACTCGAGGAAGGCCTCTTTCCCCAAAACAAGATACGCCCCGGCTAGTGCTCACTGTCCGGCGTATCATCCCCAAAGATAAAAAGACTTCGTCCTTTAGAGTAGTAGCACCACAAACTCTAAAGGGCTCGACGAATTCATGAGGGAAAGAACTGAGCAACAACTAAATGAAACTCTAAAACTAATATGTGATAATGAAAGAATGGAGAGAAGAGAGCTCAAGATTTCATGTGTTGAAAATGAGCTCTCAACACCTCCTTTTATAGCACTATGGGGGAAAGTGAAAAAGTGTCTACATAATTGCACTTAAGCGTACATGTCTCTCCATCTCCATATCATGAATTTTCATGAAGGCAAAATAAAATTGTAGTCGTTGCATGAATATCAAAAGCCATACATGTTGGGCTTTTCCTTAGCAAGAGATAGAGTGGACTTTTGAAAGCCATCAAGTGAGCTTCTAAAAAGTTGGCCAAAATTAACAAAATAACCTAACATTTTTAGCCCAAAAAGCTTTCCAACATATGGGCCTAAAGTCTTCACTTAAAGGATTAGAACATCCCAAAATCTCTACACTTATGCATTTCTCACTCACTGAGAAAATTGATTTTGAGACATGCCCCGACTATTTAATTCTCAAAAAGTTAAATATCCACCCACCAAATAATAAGAACCTTACAAGTTCAAAATTAATTTCCAACACCACACGCCGTAGTTCCCCCACTCCGGTAGCAATTCATCTGTAAATTTTAGGAGCCGCTCCATTGCCTATTTTGGAATATTTCCCTACATCGCACTATCGTAAGTAGTGTCTTCATCATCACACCCATGTAATTAATTCCATTTCTCATCAATAACAACCTATTGCATACCAATATAAAAGTAAATGAATGTCAATATTTGATTGAAAATGATTATTAAAAGGAAATGTTACCTTTAAAGTTGTGCTTGTAATAGAGATTTCGTGTTTCACAACAACACCAATGAGTTTTGCTCTTGTTGCTAAGACAACAAGATACGAGTTGATATGAACATTCTCCATTTATTTTTTCACATCTCTGATTAACATGAAGAATGATTTTTCCACAGCATACGCTAATCTTATGTCCCCTCTACAAGTGTTTTTAAGAAAAAACATTAAATCAGTGAACTTAAAAATCATTTGTATCGAATTAGATATGTTAAAGTAACTCACTTTTCATTTTGTTTTAAAGAACCTCTTGAAGTCGTCACCACGGATGTCTGTGGGGATGAAAGGACTTTTCATGATATCCGAGAGATGTTTTTTTCTTCGCTCTCTCACCATGGTATCTTGTTGACACACCTGTTCAATGGCATTTGGCAAACTCGTTTCACCAGGAGTAGGGGCATGAGTTATTTGTGTGTCAATCATCCCAAGTTCGTGACACAACCTAACTTGAGAGGCAATCTCCCGATTCCACTGTGAGTGAGTTATATTATCAAAAATGTATGTTCTCATCTTTCCTTCATCGTCCAGATGTGCATCAACATCCCCTGAATAATAATAAATATTCATGTTTTTTAGTTAATAACATTTTGAGTATGATAATTACGAATTTACTTCAATCATACATTTTCAAACCTATATGGTATGAATATTAGCCACTGAGTACGAAATGTATGAAAATAAAATATCCATACCATTGATGCCTATTATAATTTATATTTCAATATTAAAGTTATGAATACTACATATTCATACACTACAAAATTTAACATGAATAGCCTCTGGCTGCATCACGGCTCTGGTTTTTATGAAGACTTAATTGGGTCTATCCTAATTTAAGCTCTGATATACAAAGAAAAATTATGACCATTAAACCTAAAGGTCTAATTCAGGGGTCTGTGTCATTGTGGAGGCACGCATTTTATTATTCTTCAGACATATGTCAGTGTCGTATCTGACACATGTCAGACAACAGAAACCTGCGAGGATAGTGTCCAACAACCTCAGGGGACCACAATGACGTGACAATGCTTCATTGAAGAGAATTCATTTACATGCACTATTTACACACAATTAGGTGAAGGTGATTTTACTATTTTACCCTTCATATCCTTAACAATATATACCCCACTCATTACTTCACACGACTCTCTCGCTACTTCAAACACTTAGCATATTTTCTACATTCTTAAATTCCCAAGTCTACTACGAGCTGACTTGAGCGTTGTAGTCTCTCTCAGAAGAACTCACACCCTTCTCCGGTCTTATTTTGCAGGCTTTGCCGACATACTGAGGGCCCAAGCTATCAACGCGATGGTTTCCAATCCATTCACCAAAGGTATGAACTAAAACCTATTGGAGCCTTCATACATTTCCTTCATTACTTCATTGTGGACCGATTCTTAGTCCAACAAACGTGGTTCAGGAAACCCCTTACATCAACGGTGATCCAAACTAGATCGCTAAATCCCTTAATCTTGGATTCCTCAATTCTTTATCCTCGTTGAGTATGAGCTCACTCTCGCTTATTTATACTCGTTGAGTATAAGATTCCACCTCTCTTATTTATACTCGTTGAGTACGATATATGACTTGGGTTTATAAAGTTCTCTTCCTCCTTGCTTCTGTGTTACAGAGCTTGAAGATTTTATGGCTATGGATGAAACTAGAACTGTTGGTGTTACAACCCAATTTCTTAACCATATCTTAGTTAAGTAATTAGACCATGACTCGGTTATCAAGAAACTCATGGAAATGAAATTGAATCTCAAGGATAAATTGAATCAAAATTTTCGCAGGAATCCTCAGGGCAGATTTGACACCCTAACTTCAAAGGATCATAACTTACTCATCTGGACTCCGAATTGACATCCGAAGGAACCGTTAGAAAGGTATCGAGAATATGTTTAAAATGGTACCAATTGTGAAAGAATTTGGATGGATGAAATGAACGAAAATAAATTCAGATAAGTTATGAACTCAGGTTTTAATTTACCAAAGACAAAACTCAGACAATAAGGAAAAATGGTTGAAGATGATGATTTACAAAGGAAAATACCAAAAATGATTTTATAAACTAGCAAAACATAATTGAACCAACCATTCAGTTTACAACAAAAAGGAAACAGAGTTCAGCATAAGGAAGAGTGGATGAGCTATATGTATACGACATATAACTCAGGGCTTACAAACTATGTTTTCAACAAGTTTAACAAGATGATCATAAATCTCACTCAATATTTACATATCAAAAAGTAAGATACAGTGTTCATCTCCATTGCCGTCTCCCAGCTCAACCTGCACGTTTAGAAATACATGCAGGGCATGAGTACATAAAGCACTCAGTGGACACATGCCAAAAATATTTAAAACTTGCTCTTAGAGCTATATTGTTGACTTGCCAACTTTAGAAATAACCTGCATACGCTTCTTTAAACATATCTTTCATACTCAAATAAAATAAAAACTGAATATGCATGTCATGTGTCTGCAGACAATTATCTCATGTCTGTAATACCATATCTACACGCACGTGTTGAGAGGTAGGCCTCCCTCTCAAACACTCTGACCGGCCAACCCGCTCGCTGACTCACGGTCCAATGTGTACACAAACCTTTACTGGCAGCTCGTCCGGCATAAGGCCGATATCATAATTCTCTTGTAGATAGGTAAAATGCAACATGCTCAAAACAGGCAAGTCAAGCCTTTTTAAACATAACAACATATCAACATAATTAATTAAATTGAATTGGGCGCAAAGGAGACTTGGAAATTAATTTAATCAAATTATGGATTTGTATAGGGGTGTCAATTGGGTCGGGTTGGGTCGTGTCAGGTTGACCTGATAACGACCCAACCTATTAAGGTCAAACTCAAACCCAACATATTAAGGATATAGTAAACATGAACCCGAACCCAACACGATAACAACCCAACCTAATAATATAAATACATATTATTAATAATAATAATTTTAAATAATATATTTATACATTTCAGGTAACTCGAACCCAACTCGAACCAACCCGAAAATTTTAGGTTCTTATTGGGTTAACCTGATAAGAACCGAAATCAATAAAGGCCAACTCAAACCCATTAATATTGTGTTGGTTCGTGTCGGGTTATCATGTCGTGTTGAAAATTGACGGCCTTATTTTTCCAAGCCCATATTAGTTTTAATATAATTCAAATTTGAATTTGAATTATAGTTGTAATCGCAAGAGATGAAGGTGGGATATGGTTCTATTATTTGAGATCTAATTCATTCTCCTTACAAGCACTATCTGATGGACCCCGTATAAGGGGCTCACGAAAACACAGGATCCAAGATTAATTAATCACACAAATAATTAATTCTTAAAACAACATAGGAGTACGTAAGTCCTCCGCTTGTGGAGAAGCGATTTGAATCGCTAGCAACGATCCGCAATCCACGCCATTGGATCAACAATCTTGATCTCCACCAAATTCCACCTTAGGAACTTCTATCCTATTACCATTATCTATTAGAATATCGTGTGGGGGAATCTATCTAGAAGTCAAGAGAAAAAGAAGACTGAAAATACACAGCGTAGAATACTATATATTTTTGAAAATTAAGAGAGTGAAATCTCTTAGGGGGCGCCAATTTTCTCTTGGAGAGAGAAAGTGGCTCTTCTTATTCTCTATTTTATAGATGTAGTGGGCTAGGATAGGGTTTCCAAGGAGAATGAATTAGATCCCAAATAATAAAACCATAATCCCCTCTTTATCTCTTGTAGTTACAACAATAATTCAAATTCAAATTTGAATTATATTTAAAATTAATATGTGCTTGGACAAATCCATAATTAGATTAAATTAATTTTCAAGTCTCCTTTTGGGCCCAATTGAATTTAATTAATTGGTTGGCCCAACCTTTAGACTTAAATTAATTAATTTAAATTAAATTATCCCCCAAATAATTACTCCATATAAATGCAATAAAGAACAGTTCTATTATAAATATTTATCGACTTCACTATAAGATAAATATTGAACTCATCTTGATTCATTCGAATTATGGACGTAACCCTTTTGTCATTAATTATTTCATCGCGTTTAAGATTTTCTAAATCCATTAATTAATTGAGTTTGCTGACAACTCACAATTAATTAATATATTTATTCGTGAGTGATCCGGTTCAGACCTTTAATATTACATATGGAATAAATTCTCAACCGGCCGGGTTTCTTATGTAATAAACCTTTCTGAACGCCTCAAGCGGATTTAATCAACTCGTGTCACCGAGATGCGATTCTGTACGACTGATAGTCGAACACTTCTGGCTAAATCGACGACTACTACCTAAAACATCACTATTTAGAGTTATGAAAAAGTCGCAAGCGTTGATGAATCAAAGCAGCGTATAATCAACCGCCTATACTAATGTCATCGTCACAGATTAAGAAATGAATTAATTTCTGAGACCTCGTTCTAAGTATCAGCACGTTAAAACTTATCTCACTGTGAAACCACTTAATATGTATGCGCAAAGCACGTGTAACTGCTTATACATACCGATATCATTCTGCGAGCTAAGGTCAGTCGCATCGAAATGATATCGCAGTCTTTACCAACTAGACTGTCCAAGTCCGTCTAGACTATGAATTTTATATTACAAAGGAGCCGACTGTGTTACCTTCCGTAATCATCGATCCACCACACAGTCTACAATTGTAATAAATGGACTTGTTTGCAATTCAATATATCACAATAATAAATAAAAAAACTAATGATAGAAATATTTATTCTCATTAAAGTGTAATTGAAAACAAGTCTGATACATCGTCTAAGTATAAAGCATGATTTGAGGTATACAAACTCCCTAATATTCTCCCACTTATACTCAAACATGCTTTAGAGTATACAATCTGTGTCGCATGACATCACAAATCTCCCACTTATACATAAAGCAGGTCCATTACACGTCTCACCCCAAATCCATCTAAGTGCCTTACCAACGTTTTACCGTTCAGACTCTTTAAAGGATTAGTCAGGTTGTAATCTGATGCTACATTGGACACTACTACTTCGCCCTTACTATATCTGAAATGATATAGTACTTCCTCATAATGTGTTTGCTTTCCTTGTGGATCTGTGGTTCTCTTGAGTTTGCCATTGCACCTGAGTTATCACAATAAACCGTTATACTCGAAGGCATATTCGGAATCACATCTAGGTCCATCAAGAAGCTCCTGAGCCAAACCGCTTCCTTTGAGGTCTCTGTCATGACCACATATTCGGCTTTTCATGGTGGAGTCCGTGATGCATTTCTGCTTCACACTCCTCCATGTCACGGCTCCCCCCAAAGTAAACATATAACTGGAGGTTAATTTCTTCGAATCTCGGCCCGTCTGAAAATTAGAATCTGTTTAACCCAAAGGATAAAAGGTGTCTGACTAGTAAACCAAACAACACTCCCTAGTCCGTTTAAGGTACTTGAGTATGTTCTTTACTGCCATCCATTGATCCTTTATTGGGTTAGACTGATATCATGCTCCATGCCTATGGAAAAACAGATATCTGGCCTAGTACACATCATAGCATATATGAGACTACCTACTACAGAAGCATAAGGTATTGTCTCATCTCCTCTTTCTCTACAGGTGTGTCACGACCCACCTTCATTAACTGTAGTAACGATGGGTATATCCGTGACTCGGGGATAAATTATAGAAATGGATAAGGAAAATGGGTAATAACTCGAAGATGAATATAGGATAAGTGCTTCAATAAATAAGGGTTCGTACACGAAATTCGGTACTGTCACGCCCGCTTCCTACTAATTCTAGTAAAGCCGGAAACATGAC
>JAPKLX010000357.1:200483-221013 GCA_026898415.1 Leonotis leonurus
TCTCGCTGTCTCCTCTTTCTCTCGCTGTCTCTCCTCTCGCTGTCTCTCGGCAGCGAGCTGTCTCTCCACTCGCTGTTTCTCCTTCGCTGTCCCTCCTCTTTGTTAAGCAGCGAGCTGCCCCGCTAAGTAAACGATCTGGTTGAGTGGCTCCATAACGATCTGCCCTCTCCAAAACAATCTGCTCTATCGCCAAGGCACAGCAGCGAGCTGCTCCCGCTTGGACTTCACAGCAGCGAGCTACTCCTTCTTGGTGAACCGATCTGTTTTACCTCCGCTATATACCACTACCTGTTTTCTACCAACAGATAGTGATATTTCATAATTTACTATCTGCTTATCAGCAGATAGTCGATCTGCTTATTAGAAATCGATCTGTGATCGATCTGCTCTGCTTAACAGCAGATAGTCGATCTGTTTATCAGAAATCGATCTGCGATCGATCTGCTTTTCACTATCTGCTTAACAGCAGATAGTCGATCTGTTGATCAGCAATCGATCTGCGATCGATCTGCTTTTCACTATCTGCTTAACAGCAGATAGTCGATCTGCTCCAGCTCCTTGCAGCAGCGGGCTGCCCCCACCAAAACTCAGCAGCTTGATTGCCCTCCAAGTATATACCACTATCTGTTTCACCTTCTCCAGCGTTATCACTTCGCTGCCGTTGGTTCGGGGTGCTCTCGCGCTTGCCCTTTTATTCTTTTATTGTATCTTAATTCTCTCCTCCTACTTTCGATTAAAGCTTTAGCTAGGAGTCAAGATATTATTTTCTTGTTTTGGGTTGGTGTATTCTGGATTGGTTCGGGGTTGGTTTGAGGTCGTTCGGGAAGCTCACGGCTGTACCACAGCCGTGCACTACCTCTTCCATAGTCATTAGGTAAGTTTCTCTTAATTATTCTTCTTTTATTATACAGATTATAGATTAGGGTAGGTTGTTCATCCATATTCATCTGATTCCATCCACATTATTTAAGCAATACATAGAAGCATGATTTTCTTTCGTAAGAGCATGTCTCTCTAAGTTCAACTGTAGTTCCTACATTCATGGTCCAAGCTTCTACGTTTGAAATCAGTTCTTAAGTTCAAGCTAGGTTCATTCTAAAGCTGTCTTGCATGCATAATCCATTCCTAAATCTAGTTTTAAGAAGCATGAACGTAAAATGCTAGAGCTTCAAACTCTTACCTCAAGATGTCTCTATATTCTCTTTCGTGCAACACTACTGCTGCTACTTCCCTTCTCCTGGTTCTCTTCGAGTTCTAAATTCGGCAGCGTTTCGGTGCAAATGATATTTGGATGTGGTTTGAGTTAAAATTCTTCCCCCTTATATAGAAGACTGAAACCTTCATTCTCGATTAAGCTAATGCGGTTGCTTAATCCTTTGGATTTTGCAGGTATGGTGATTGGGCGAAGCTGGGGCGTCGCTGATGGCTAGGTTTAGTAGGGGCAGAGTGGTCTGTGGGATTACTGTAATTACACGCTAATCCTGATTATGGGAACTCTAAACGGCTTGCACGCGTGTTTCTTTTCCTAGAAATTCTGATTCATGCTGGCGCCTTACGTATATGTATATATTATGTATACATATGTTTCTTCCACCCTGGGTTAGGCGCGGGTTCGAACCCCAGCAGCCCTCCTTCTTTTTATATAGTACATTCTCCCTTTGTACATATATGTGTCTGCATATTATACTAGTTATACCCCCCCTTAATTTAACAAATAAGTATTTGTAAAATTCATGGTATTACCATAGGCCTTGATGTAAAAATATAACGAACGATGAATTGTACGTACCGTTGCATACGATACGTATATATATATATATGGAGGCATGTATCGCAACAATAAGGTTAATAATAGCAACTAGCAACATATCTTAGGTTCAAATAATAGCAACGTTTGCCATTCATCATCTACTCTACATACGTACTTGAAACTCTTGGTTTCGTAATAAGGATAATTCCGAGGAATTCACTACTTGTGTCGGAATTTAAAATGCGGGGTATTACAGGTACTGAGTATTCGATACCAAAATACATAAGTCATTGATCAAAATATCTAGAAATACTGAATACTGAAAAAGTGTTCGCAGCGGAAATTGGATCATTTTCTAAGTCTACATGTATGGAGACATGTAAACCCCCAAGAGTTAACGCTAATTGAGTTCGACAAAACCATCGCTGAGCACTCCTCCTTGACATCACAGCTCAACCTGCACATTTATAAATACATGCAGGGCTGAGTACAAAAGTATTCAGTAGACACATGCCGAAATCGCATTCATACTAATATAATTGTCATGCCATTGTAAGTGAAACATAGAGATTTTGTCTCTAAAGAACCTATGTTCACTAAATTCTTTTGTGATTCTTAAAATTCGACTGCGCAGTCTAAGTTCTGAAGTAATCAATCATATCCGTATTTATGTGTGTCGGGAAGGTGGCCACCTTCCACGGACACCTGACCGGCCAACCCGCTTAGATGACTCACGGTCGTGTGTACACTAGTCTGAGGAAAATAACAATCCTCAAAGACCCGAATTCGATTATAATAGTTCAAGCAGATATGTATCATACAAAAATATAAATATTTTTGGCAAGACAATACTTCACATATTTTCAGTTCAAAATCTTTTTGAAACGAAATAATAACTGATACAACACACATAATTTTAGTTGTATAAGAAAACCTACCTGAATCGCTTCCTTCGATAGGATCTGAATTCTTTCTCGTTTAGTATTTCCTTCTTCCGTAACCTTAATCGTAATTAAGAGGAAGATACTCATTGTGAGTATATAAAATCTATTTTATCTAAATAAAATGAAATAATATTCTATTATTTCATTAATTATTTTAATTTTTTACTCGACTAATATTCGAGTATTTAAGGATTTCTGTAACTATTTTCGAAGGATTTTAAATCAATCTTTGATTTATTAAATCCTTAATAATTTTATTCGTTTTACCCATTTAATTTAATAATGGGTACTATAATTATTTAAGATAATTTAATTGAAATAATTTAATTCTAAATTAGAATGCTAAATTAAGTCTTTACTAGATAGTATTAATTTAATTAATACTATTTAAGAATTTAATATTCATTGAAATATTACTACAAATTTTATAACTCAATTGATTTATTGGATCTAATCTAATTATTTATCCAATCCATTTACTTACTAACTTTTCCAAAAATTAAATTTAATAATCCATTCTTTTAGAGATAATTTAATCCATTCTAAAAACTTAATCTGGGCCCATTCTAATATAATTAAATAGGCCCATTCTGAATAATTAATCTGGCCCGTTTGATTCCTTCTATGCGGCCCAATAGATTTTAAATCCCAACCCACTTTGATTTCTATTTTTCGGCCCACAATTATCAATTCTAGGCCCAATCCTAATAAATTCATTGGCCCAATTATAATGTCAAACCCGGCCCAATACTCGGCCCGTAACTCGGGTCCAGTTTCTAGACTCTTCCAAATTCTTAACCCTAGACTAACTCTCCCTATTCTTCATTCACACTTCAGCGCCGTTCACTCCCATTTCTCTCCCTCTCGCTACTGTCTCTCTCAATCTCAGACAACACCATTTGTTCTTCATCTCCCTCGCCCTCCCTCGCTACTATCTCTCTCCTTCCCTTTCCTATCGACGCCGCCACCGCCGACGCTGCTCCCTCTCCTTCTCTTCTGTCTCTGTCGCTCTCTCTTTCTCTTTCCTATCGACGCCACTTCTCTCGACTCGCGGCTGCTCCCGGTTGGGAAGCTCACCGGAGTACATCATCACTGAAGGTAAGATTCCTCTTTCTCTCTATTTTTCTAGCTTCAAATTTTAATTTCTGAAACTACACATCCCCAAATTTTGATTATGGTTTGAACTTAGTTCTGATACTTCCAGTTTCTTAATTTTTCAGTTTCTTCTTTAACTCTCGATCTCTCCCTGCTCTCGCCGGAGCTCCTCCCGTCAGCCGCCGTCGACCTCCAGGTAATTTCTCATCTCTTTCTTATTTCTTTCCAGTTTAGAATTCTACTTTCAGTTTGTAAATCCTAAATTTCATTTATTTCTATTCCTTCTCTATTTCTGCATTTAAAGTTTCAAAATTTAATCTGCATGTTTAGATTTCTTTCTAAGTTTTACAATCTTTTATCACTGCATGTTTAGTTTGGTGTTGGGTTTGGTTAAATTTGGATTCTTGGATGAAAGGTCAAAAATTTCAGAATTCGTTTTTCTTATAAGTTGTTACTGATTCTTCAGTTTAATTTGTTTCTTTATTTTCGTATTGAAATTCATACCTTAGTATTTCTGCATGTGTTAATCTCTTTCTATTTTCTGTTTTGGCCGAGAACCTTGAGGATTAGGTGGAGAAGGATTGAGCAAGGTTTCTGAATTCCAATGGTGTGGTTTAGTTGGTAAAATTTTCTAATTTGTTTAGTAAATAATATATTTGAAACTGCATGTTCTAATTTGTGTTGCCATTTGGCTGAAAATGGGATCTTTCGTTGGTTTGTGGACTAAGGTGCTAGTTATGGAGCAAAGTCTTGGTCTAGAAATCTGAATTTGGGTTTTTCTTGTACTTCATTTCTGAAGTTTTATAACATAGTTGTAATTTCTATCCTGGGTTTATGTGAGTTGGTTTCTGCATTGTTCTAACTTTTACTTAAAGTTCAATGTTCCTTTAAAGTCATCTTCTGTAATGCCAACATAATATTATTTCTGAAATTTGAATTGGCTTGGGGACACGAAAGTTTAAGTCTTATGTTCTGAAATTTATATGTGTGTATTTTCTGTACTTGTATGAATATAAAATGGAGTAGGAAATCTATTTGCTAAGTAATGTGCACAGTGTACTGGTATGTATATATTCTGATAGGAATTCTATTTGCTAAGTATGTGCACAGTGTACTGGTCTGTATATATCTATGCTCTGAATTCGAATACATGTATATATATATATGTTATATTCTGAAACACATGTATAGATCTATGTTCTAAAGTCTGAATACTTAAACATAGCTCTATGTTCTGGAATGAATATATATATATATATATATATATGTTCTGTTCTGAAATCTGAATATGTATATCTTCTAAGTTCTGAAGTTGAGAGTTTCTGAATGTGTTCTGAATGTTTATGTCTTGTGTAAGTTTTAAATTTCATATCTACATATTTCTATGTCCTGATAACATGTCCTACATATAACAATGTGTATGTTTTGAAACCTGATTTCTGCAACATAATAATTCTAAGTTTAAGGTTGCTAAACCTTTGACTTAAGGTACACTTAGAAGTTTTTTTTTTTTTAAAAAAAACTTTACTTATTGAATCCGTTATTTGTTTCTAAACATAGTGAGTCTACATTGAGGGTGGATGAAGAGTATAATCTTTTTTTCTAATTTCAGTTTTAGAGTTTCAGAAATATACATTAAAAGTAGAAGGTTCTGAACTAAGTTCTAAGAAGTAATACTTAAAGTATGAAATGTATATACTGGAGTTTCAAAATTTAAGGTTGAGGAAGAGTTTTCTCACTACTTTTAGATTTTAGTTTACAGTTTCTAAATAGGGTTAGAAGTAGAAGCAGTCCTTGAACTAAGTTCTAAAAGGTAAAGCTTAAAGTATGAAATGTATACCTCACACCTTAGGATCTGAACGGTCTGAATGCTTCTTTGCTTATGAGAGTTTTCCCGGATGCTCTAAGTGAGTGAATTTGATTGCAAAGTTGGTATGAGGGAGCTTCTAGTTGTTATATAGAATGGTTTAGGTGATGCAGCATACGTTCTGTGTTGTATTTTCAACACTTGAGTGTTTTCTTAAAGTCTTTTCTGCTTTCCTATATCTATATCTCTAGTGGCAGTCTGTAGCTTACACATTTTGCTGTACTTATTGACCTTTGATGTATATCTAACTGTGCAGAGTTCAATGTCTAGGGAAAGAGTGCAGCTATGTAAAGGTGAGAGGAGTGTAGCTGCTTTTTGCCTCTCTCCCCTATCGAGGAAGGCTTCACCAGCAAATTGGTTTATCCTATTTCTCCTGCCAGAAGTTGTAGTCTATTTCTTCAGTTTAGGTTTAATAGGTGCATTAAATTTTCAGATTTGTAGCTATGCAAATCTTTGTATAAGAAGGCAGTTGGCAGATTGTACACTAGGCCTGCACTCCTATTTGTTTATTTACTATTTATAGAACTTCTTGTTGCTGGTCACTTTAATTACTTGGTACACGAAACACTTCATTTTCACCTTCTGCTTTGCTAAAAGATATATATATATATATATATATATGTATATCAATTTATCTTATGTTCATATATAACACTATACTATATATCTTGTTTAATACAAGAGATCATTATAATACTTCATTGTATTAAAATACTTAGTATGTTATTTAAATAGTCACTAAGATACCATATCATTGATAATAATTTCTTAAGCATTAATCTTTTCTTTGCAATAACTTCAATTAATTAATCACTTATCCAACATAAATAATTCTAAAATTCTTAAAACCTTAGTCTTGAATTGAACTAAGCTTCTAATTACCATATCGAACTACAACCAATTATGCAACGCAAGAATTAATTAGTTTCATCTTTTTGAATAATCTTACTAACTCACATAATATCTATCATTATTCCAATAATTAAAATATGCACGAATAATAGCTACTAATATCGATTAGCTAATCGATATTTTAAACTTTTATAACGAAATTTTTGTTATCCCAATTTTTAATACATAATAACTACTAGTAGAATAGAGGAACATTACAAGGTGTCTTAGGACACATGTCCTGAGAAAGTACGATTCCATGTCTGAAAGGTGAGAAACCCTTCTTGAAATCCTGCATGCTAAAGAGTCTAACTATAGTCTCAATATTGGACTCTTGAGATAGGCACAACATTCTCTTTTTGGGTCACTAATGACCCTGATCCCTAGAATGTATCCTGCTTCTCCCATATCCATCATATCGAATTGATTGGACATGTATGCTCTAATGTCCGACAACATCTTCCTGACACTTTCGATCAAGAGAATGTCATCTACGTATAGCATCAAGAAAACAACTGTCTTGCCCTCACACATCTTGTACACACATCTTTTGTCAGGGCACTGATCAAATCCTTAGGACTTGATAACCTGATCGAAATAAAGGTTCCATGACCGTGAGGCTTGCTTAAGCCCATAGATGGACTTCTTAAGCTTCCACACCATGTGTTCCTTTCCTTGAACTGCATAGCCCTCAGGTAGTTGTATATGGAAATTTCCTTCAAGACTTCCGTTTTGGAAAGCTGTCTTGGCATCCATTTGCCATACTTCCAAATCCATATATGTTGTAACTGACAAAAGTATACGAATAGACTTGAGTATAGCCATTAGCTACTAGTCTAGCTTTGAAGACTATGACGTTACCGTCGATACCTTGTTTCTGCTTGAAGATCTATTTACTCTCAATGGCCTTGCAACCTTCAGGCAGATCAACTAGCTCGTATACTTCCTTGTCTACCATGGATTGCAGTTCAGACTCCATCACTTCTTACCAGAAGTGACAGTCCTTGTCGTGTACTGCCTCCTTGTAGTTCCAGGGGTCCGATTCGTCTGAGCCTGGGGCCGAGTCAGATGCCCTCCCACTCCAATGAATCGGTCGGGTTGACGAACAATCCTCCCACTATGACGAGGCTCCACTACATATGGTACAAGTGTTTGGGTTGGTGCTAGTGGTGGTTGTGTTTCTTTTAAATTTGGACGAGCTATCTTCTTCTAGAAATCGAGCGTGGGTGCTTATCACGACCTTTCGATCTCTGAGACTATAAAACTCCCACTCTTTAATCTCTCTAGGAATAACCCACGAGCAGAAACAAGTCAGTACGAGGTTCCAATTTATCGGCGTTCTTCTCTAGCACTTGTGCTGGACAACCCCACACCTTGATATGTCTTAGACTGGGCTAACGCCTTGTCCACAGCTCAATCGGTGTCTTAGGGACCGACTTGGATGCTACCAAGTACAATGTGTAAACTGCCCCTCTAGGACATATCCCCAAAACGAAATGGGCAACTCTACATAACTTATCATAGATCTTACTATCTCTATAAGCGTTCTATTCCGTCTTTCTGCTACACTATTTTTCTGGGGAATACATAGTGTAGTTAACTGAGATTGAATCCCTGCTTTCGACAAGTGGTTTAAAAAAATTCAGCACTGAGGTATTCGCCTCTGCGATAAGAACACAGACACTTGATAGTCTTTTTCTGATGATTCTCAACAAGTACCCTAAATTCCTTAAATTTCTGAAATGAATCTAAATTGTGGTGCATCAAGTAGACATTCATATGTCAAGTAATCATCAATGAAAGTGATGAAATATTGCATGCCACCTCTGGCCTGAGTCGACATTGGACCACAAACGTCGGAGTGAATGATATCCAACACATCTTAGGTTCTATTTACTTTGACCCTGAATGGTGGTCTTTTGGTCATTTGACCTTCCAAGCAGGATTCACAAGTCGGGTATGGCTCAACTTGAAATTTATTAAAAGGCTCTTGTCCCACTAACTATTTAATCCTCCTAAGGTTAACATGTCCGAGATTTAAGTGCCATAAATATGTATCATTCAACGAAAGACAAAAAAAGCTTTTCTCTTCTTGGAGTTAGTCGATGAGTTAAAAGTTGCACTTTTGTTGCTTAGGATGCGCATATATAGTATATAAGTTGTTTACCATCGTGCTTGTGCAGATAACATAATTCTCATCTTGATAATTATATAATCATCAAAGGAAACTAAATGTCTACACTAGATCAGTTTAGAAACCGAAATTAAATTCTTTCTAAAATTGGCCACGAGCAAAACATCTCTCTATACTTGAACATTAGAAGTGATCGTCAAATGCACATCTTCCACTGCAATGACCACCACTTTCGTAGAGTTGCCCAAAAATTGGAACTCTCGTCTTCCTTAAGTAATCTAGTTCGCAGGAATGCCTGTGAGATGTAGCAAACATGGTCTGTGGCTCTTGTATCTACTACCCAAGACTGGGCAAAACTAGCCATCAAACCTGTTTCCACTACTAAGGCGTAAGATCTATATTGACTATTTCCCACTTCTCATGAAGTAGATAGTCAGATTTCCAATGTCCTATCTGACCAAACCGTAGACACTTTTAGTTTGTTGTCTCTTGACAATCCGAAGTTTCTCCTTCCTATATGGAATTAAGGAAATCTAGAGGGTATTCTTGTCAAGAACTAAACTTTTGTCACTCATAGTCAGGACTTTGCCCAAATCATTAAAACAATTAATATAAATAAGGTCATCGAGTAAAATTAAATAACATGGTAAGTGAGTTGAAAGTCATGCTTAAAGAACAGAATTGAGAATAAATCCAATAAACTATCATAAATACATGCTCAAACGCAAATAATCAAAAACCTTAAAATAAAATAAGATTCAAGCAAACTGTTCAAAATTAATCATGCATGCCACGCAGTGTGATCGATTACACAATCAATTTCAAAACATTTTTACTGGTCATGCAATTTGACAATCAGAGGCCGCGCTGTGCTGCTATAACTGCCAAGTTACACCTAAGCTATTACCATGAGCCTGACACCAAAGAAATTATTTGATTTTAATAAGCCCACAGCGGAGGGGTCATATTGCCATCAATTAAATTCTTACAACCATCTATAGAGAAGTCTTATCACATGAACTGGTAAAATGTGATCCCGCTTGGAATCAAGATAAGTTACTTCACAAAAAGACCGTCTCATGGAGACCATATGTAATCTTAGCAAATTAAATTAATAAAATGCAATTACAATTATTGCTTAGTCATTTTTAAATTTTGAAAAAAGTTTTTAACATGGATAATCACATATTATAACATGTCTAAAATCCAGATAAGATCTCCAATAAATTGACATATCAATTTAGACAAGTTCCACATAATAAACGCAAATAAAAGCTAAATTAAAACAATTAAGCATTTAATAAGGCAAATAATTACATTAATTATCCAAAAATAGGATATAACTAACAAATTCCTAAAACTAAGGAATTTAAATTTGAATCCTTCATCTTCTTTGTCTTGTAGATGATACTGGCTGGAAACTAATTCCTAAGATGTAGAAAAACAAATGTCCATTGAATATTGGAAATTAATCCCTATAGTATATGAAATCAAATCTTCTCCAAATCTTGGAAATAAATTTCTAAAATAAAGGAAATCAAGTCTCCCTCGGATCTCGAGAATTATTTCTTTATCGTTGAAGAAATTAAATTTCCATCGAATCTTGAAATTAATTCCAAGAATATAGGAAATCAAATCTCACTCGAATTTGAAATTAATTCTTCAAATTAAAGGATTCTTGGAAATTAATTCTTTATCATTTGAAGAAACTAAATTTCCATCGAATCTTGAAATTAATTCCTAAGATGTAGGAAATCAAATCTCATTTGAATTTGAAATTAATTCTTCAAATTAAAGAAATTAAATTCCTTAGAATAAGGAAACTAATTCCTCAAATATGGAAAATAAATCCCTCAATTTGAGGAAACAAATTCCTTAAAATCCTCTTTCTTCTCCAATTCGAATTTCAAATTTAAACCGGGATTAAAATCTCAAAAATTCAATATTCGAATTACAGAGTCGGGAGGGGCTAGCTCGAAGTCCGTCTCGCTCGTAGCCAGGGCTGCCGAGACATCCCGAGGGGCTGCCGAGTGGTCAGCGCCCGCTGGCCCGCGCCAGCGCCTGCTAGCCTGTGTCGGGCGCTGTGCCGCCTGCGCCTGCGCCCGCTAGCCTGTGCTGGTCCCTAGGCTGCTCGCGCCAGGTCCTACACCAGGTAGGCCCCATGGCTCGTGCCACGGCCCGGTTTCGGCCTTCATTTCTTTGCCTCGTTTTTCGCGCAGATTTATCTCCCACTCAAATTACATAATAAATATAAAATTTACAGGAAAATATTCTAATCTACCTAATCTAACACGGTCAATCCCTCGTGTGATTACATTAAAACCTCAAACCGAGCACCGAAAAACGAATAAACGAAAAATAAGCGGATTAAATCATATGTGCCACGTAATAACATGATATAATGCAGAAAATTAAATCTAGTATACATAATATCAAATTACGATCAAAGGCACATAAATAAGAATGAAATCCAATTCATATAATTAATTAAATTCTATGACCGCTCTGATACCAACTGATGGAACCTGTATGAGGGGCTCACGAAAACAGAGGATCCATATATTAATTAATCACACAAATAATTAATTCTTAAAACCACATAGGAGAATATAAAGCAAAAAAACTTAAATTATACCTTCTCCTACGCAAGTCCTCCGCTTGTGGAGAAGCGATTTGAATCGCTAGCAACGATCATCAAAACATATAAATAATAATTTTTGCAATCATCAAATAGGTTCCTAACAACATGTTTTAATATAGGGTTATTTATGAAAACTACCCATTTGCATAACATGTATAAGTAAAATATCCACTTTGTAAAAGTTACTTCAAAAATACCCAAAATGACCTAAATGACCTAAATGACCTTAAAACTAACCCTATAAACTAACCTTAAGCAGGAAGATGCCTTCGGGAGTTGATCCGCATCAAGTGATAGATAGTCGGGTCCTACCTTTAACGTCAGATGGCGCGCTGCATGCGCTGCATGTTCCAAAAAGTTAATAAAAAAGTAAATAATGTCAGCCACCTTTTTTAGTCAAAGTGGCACTTAAATTTAGGGTTAAAAGAGGAGAGAGAGTGCTATATTAAAAGAGAGATAGGAAACAACCGGGTATTCCATGTAGTTGCTTCATTTTTTTCGCAGGGTAATTCATGCGTTTGTTTCATTTTTTTATCATTATATACGATGGGTAAGAGATATAAGAGAGAGGAGTTTGTTTGTCATCCGTTTGCTAATTTATCATTCGTTAGCTAATTTATCATTTTTTTTTGGGAACCCTAAAGTATTTTGGTTTTGATGATGATTTCTCGAAACACACTTAGTCCTTTTTGTTTAGAGTTAAACTGTTCTACGTGTTAACAGATCACTAAATATAAAGTGAATTCTGGTAAAGAACAGATTAGGAGATGACTTAGCATGAAAAGGAATTATTCACATAGAAGTCATTTCTATAGTAGTATAGGATGAGGGCCAAGATTTTTCGCCAAGAAGAAATCGATCTGCTGTGACAGACAGCGACCAGATCACCGACCAGATCGATGTTCACAGCAAGACACCAGATAAATAGAGTCATCAAACCAGCAGATGACATCATCCTACACATTATATCCTCTTGCCACGTCAAAATTGAAGTCCATCCAATAGGGTTTGGAAGAGAATCCTTGATTGACACGAAGAAGGAAAGTAACCGTTAGCAATCTGCTTTCCATACTTAGGGGATTGAGTCAACGTTTCTACAAGGCAAGAACAGATATGATGGATATCATTGATTGGCAATCTACAATCAACCTCACACCAATCAACAACGGCTAGAATTTAAAATTCAAAGCCTATATATTTGAAGTTCAAGGTCTGGAGTGAAGAATGTACGTGCGCTATATCGAAAAAGTCACTCTCAAGCAATCAATCTTAACATCAGACTAAGAGCTTCAAACAACTCGTGATTTTACATCACACCAACCCAACCTCGATATAAGTCTGTCTTATCGAGAGAAAGAAGATCACCATGCTAGCTAGTAGTTTTCTAGTGGAAACGTAGAGGTAATCTGTTGTAAAGGGACACGACCCTTATTTCGTGCATAAGTATCCTTCTAGCTTTGATTGATACTTGTGACTCGTTCTCCACGAGTATAAAGAAGAAGAGTATCCTAGTAGTGGATAATCTGGTCTAGTTTTGATCAGATCGTGGACGTAGGGATTTCCCGAACCACGTTAATCAACTGTGTTATTTATCTTTCTGCATATTTACTTTCAGTTGTTTATTATTCTAACTCCCTGCACTTCCATATAGACTGCACTTCAATCAATCTCCTTTAACGATCTGATTAATCATTATGGTTTTTTTTATACAAGAGCACTCACTAAATCCACCATATTTCCGCACACATACAATACTTAGAAAATAATATGATCACTTTTATTATTGTCTAAGTGTTTACACTAGAGAGCAATATGTCTGGACAGATCTGGTATCGATCTGTTGATCAATCTGGTCAGTTATCTGCCGAGCAATTTCTTGTTTAAGAATAGCTTGAACTCTCTAATAAATAACCAAGTAAACTGAAAAGTTTGTATTTGGTGTATTCCCCCCCCCCCCATACACCAAACCTTGCTCTTTCGGGACCAACATTTTTTATCATTCATTTGCTAATTTATAGATATTTTTTCCTTGCTAATTTATTTCAATAATTTTGCTTATTTCGCCCGGATATCAAGTTTGAGAGAGGAGTTGTTTGTCGATGGGTTTTAAAGTGAGAGGAAGATTTTCGAACAAAAGAAATTATTGAAATCCAACGAGGTTTGATTTAATTAATTAAACCTTTCATTTTTAATTTTAATTTAATTTTTATTCAAATCCAACAAGGTTCGGACGAAAAAATAAAAATTTAATTTTCATTGTTTTAAACATGAGTTTGATTTAATTATTTAGGGCGGAAAAGCGGTTGAGCAACATATTTTGTTTTTTACTTCACGACGAGAACTATGGCACAAGAGGTATTTTTTAAATTGTTCATTATACAGGATTGAAAAAAATAAAAGTGTTGTCTAGAAGCTTAACTGAACTGAGTTTTTATCTGTATACTTTAGAGCTTCGTCCTCGAGAACGGCTTCTGTCAGTCTTGCGCGATCCAACATCCTCCTTATCTTTGTCACTGGATTTGTTTCTATTCGTTTTGCCCGGATTGGTATCATAAAGAAAAGGGGAAGGGCTCGTCTACCCACATCGACCTAGAGCTTAGGCTTATCTTTATGTTTTGGTTCCTTTGATTGATTTATTTGTAAACCTTTCCCCTTCATTCCATCCAGCCTTACTATGCTTATATTTGATCAGTCTTGCGCTTTAATATCCCACATTAATTTTTAGTTTCATTTATATTATTTTGGCGAGTTTTATTAAATGTTTTTTTTTAAAATATAGTTTGAAATTGTTTGAAAAATAAATTGATTCATTATATGTTTGAACTAATAGATTTGATTTCGAATGTTTACAGCTTGTCCGACTTAGAGCGGGGATGTGCCCTAGCAAAGTATACATTATTTTTATAAAATATTAGAAGATATGATATTTAATATAAATATCTAAGATAAATATATATGATTTTTATTAAAAAATATCTAAGATTTTTCTTAGTTGATAAGGATGTAATATAATATATATATATATATATATATATATATATATATATATAGATATGTGTGTGTGTGTGTAGAAACATCTCAAACTTTCTTTTCTCTCCCTACACCATCGATTACTCATCTTTCCTCACTCTCTTTCATTTTTCTTCTTCTCTTCAAGAACTTGGAGGTAAATTTCTTGAATTATGTTCTTATTTGGTAATTAAGGGTGTTTTAATTGTGTGTTTATATGAGTATATATGTATATGATATGGAATACATGGTTATGGTGAGTCGGCGTTATGGTTTGTGTTATGGAGGAAGGGCCGCCGGTGGAGGAGAGGTGGAGGCGGCAGCGGGGCTGCTGCCATGGTTCATCGTTGATACGTCGGCGAAATCGAAAATTGGAATGATATGTGTGAACTCCATTTTCGGCAGAAACAGGGCAGCATATTGTGAGCTGATTTCTATCTGTTTTATTTATCCAAAACCTATTATATTAGATACCATTTTAAATATCTTTTCGTCGTCTTTCTAACGGTACCTTCGGATTGTAAATCGGAGTTCGGACGAGGGAGTTATGACCTGACGAAGTCAGGGTGTCAATTCTACGCGCTGCAGGTGCTGCGCGATTTGAGTATGATTTTCCGGTTTCAAATCGATGCCGAATCCAAAACATTTCTTTAGGAGTTTTATAGTCCAATCCTTAGAAATTATACTCGAGGTTATGTTTTTGGAAACCAATAAACCGAGTGTCCATAATTGATGTCCCAAAACTTTTGGTTTAAGTTCGGAATTTAGTAATTTATATTCTATGTTTTATATTTTGAATTGAGAAATATTGTTTAACTTATTTATTAATAATCTCTAAACTTGTTTTATCTTGCTATATTAATTTCATAAATCTCAAGAACTACATATATGTATAAATCAAGTTTTATATATGAGTACTAATTGTATGAGCTTAAGCTATAATAAGTTTATACTTTCAATGTGTAATAAGTTAAGTTTTAAAGTGCTAGGCGACGCAACATCCAAGGCTCGAGGACGGACAACCGACTAAAGTTGAGGATTTCCAATTGAATTGCGTCTATAGAGGTGGGGTTTACTTTATCTGTAAGCGTAGTGGTTACATGGTTATAATCATTGTTGTGTTTTGTTTCATTCGTATGAGCTATTTATGTGGCCCACAAGGGGTCGAAAAGAGGTTGATTTACCCACAAGGGGTAGGCCCACAAGGGGTCGGGTCCACAAGGGACCGAGGCTAGTCTCATTTAAACAGCTAAGCAAAAGAGGTTCATTACGTTATGTTGCATTACACAATTGGTTATAACTGCTTGCAGCGTATTCCCCACTGAGTGTGCTTGCATACTCACACCCTATTTAATGTTGTGTTTGCAGGTTAAGAGTCGATGATGGAGTCAGACGGGAATGTGCTCCATACTCTCCCAGTTCCAATATGTTGGATTACATAAAACTTATGTTATTATGATATATGTGTGTGATAATACGATATAACCTAGTTTTGCTCAAATGTTTTAGAATCGTATTTTCCATATGATAACTATGTTTGGTTGAAACCCACTTAAGCGAAATTTTAAACTGATGTTGATATTTGCTTTGTTGAGGGTTGTGTCCCAATTTTGGTATCGTTGTCTGCTGCGGTTGGTTGATATTTCAGGTTGGCATATACGTATTTATAGGGGATATGTCGTCCGTTTGTAAAATTTTATTATGCACTCCGCTGCTTATCTTAAAACACAATTCATAATATGATTTGTAATATTAAATGATTAAAGAAAAGTAAATTTTTTCGTAATGTCCTTGTTTAAAGAATGAGGGCGTTACATGCGCGATCCAACATCCTCCTTATCTTTGTCACTGGATTTGTTTCTATTGGTTTTGTCCGGATTGGTATCATAAAGAAAAGGGGAAGGACTCGTCTACCCACATCGACCTAGAGCTTAGGCTTATCTTTATGTTTTGGTTCCTTTGATTGATTTATTTGTAAACCTTTCCCCTTCATTCCATCCAGCCTTACTATTCTTATATTTGATAAATAACGCTATTTATTTTATTTGTTAATTATGATTTATATAAGTACATGTTAATTATGATTTATATGTGATTATATTGTTATTAGTATATTTCATTATGATTTAATTAATTAATGTAATTTGTGTACGATAAATATATGTATAGTGTTGAATTTACTACTCATTTTGTTAAATAAATATAGTATAGTTATTGTTGGGAACCCTAAAGTATTTTAATTTTGATGATGATCTCTCGAAACATACTTAGTCCTTTTAGAGTTAAACTATTCTACCTGTTAACAGATCACCGCATATAAAGTGAATTCTGATAGAGAACAGATCATGAGATGACTTAGCATGTAAATGAATTATTCCTATAGAAGTCATTTCTATAAATAGTATAGGATGAAGGCCAAGATTTCACGCCAAGAAGAAATCGATCTGCTGTAACAGACAACGACCAGATCACCGACCAGATCGATGTCCACAGCCAAGACCCAGATCGATAGGGTCATCAAACCACTAGATGACATCATCCTACACATCATATCTTCTTGACACGTCCAGATTGAAGTCCATCCAACAGGGATTGGGAAGAGAATCCTCAAATTACACTAGGAAGGAAAGTAACCGTTAGCAATCTGCTTTCCATACTTTGAAGATTGAGTCAACGATTTCTACATGGCAAGAACACATATGTTGGATGTCATTGATTGGCAATCTACAATCAATCTCACACCAATCAACAACGGCTAGAATTTTTAATTCAATGCCTATATAAATGAAGTTCAAAATCTGGAAGATGACATACGCGAGCTACACTGACAACATACTCTCAAGCAATCAATCTCTGAACCAGACTAAGAGCTTCAAACTACCTGTGATTCTAAATCACACCAACCCAACCTCGATTCAAGTCTATCTTATCGAGAGAAAGGAGATCACCCTGCTAGCTAGTAGTTTTCTAGTGGTAACGTAGAGGTAATCTGTTGTAAAGGGACACGACCCTTATTTCGTGCACAAGTATCCTTCTAGCTTTGATTGATACTTGTGACTCGTTCTCCACGAGTATAAAGAAGTAGAGTATCCTAGTAGTGGATAATCTGGTCTAGTTTTGACCAGATCGTGGATGTAGGGATTTCCCGAACCACGTTAAACAATTGTGTTATTTATATTTCTGCATATTTACTTTCAGTTGTTTATTATTCTAACCTTTTCAACTATCATATAATCTGCATCTCAATTAACCTACTTAACGATCTGATCAATCCTTAAGGTTTTCTAAACAAGAGCATTAACTAAATCCACCATATTTCCGCACACAAAATACTTAGAAAGTAATAAGATCACTCTTATTATTGCCTAAGTGCCTACACTAGAGAGCAATCTGTTTGGACTAATCTGGTATCGATCTGCTGATCAATCTGGTTAGTCATCTACCGAGCAACTTCTTATTTAAAGAATAGCTTGAACTCTCTAATAAATAACCAAGTAAACTGAAAAGTTTTTATTTGGTGTATTCCCCCCCCCTACACCAAACCTTGATCTTTCGGGACCAACAAGTGGTATCAGAGCAGTGGTTCAAACGACCATTGTTTCTGTTTCACAGGGTTAAAACCTGCGTGGTCAACTTGAATAGATCTAGGAAAAAAAAAATTCTTCATTCACTTGCATACTATCTGCTATGGAATCATCTGTTGTTAGGGCTTGTGAAGAATTCTCCATCCAAGGATATCGAGAATGGAGCTTCATAATCAAAATGGCACTCAAAGCCCATCACTATCTGATGTGGAAAGTTATAGAAGAAGGCCCACTACAGATCACTGAAGAAGTGACAGTGACTACTTCAACTGGTGTAACTACACAGATTGTTCCTAAAGACCCAAGGAAATACACTTCAGAGGAACGCCGCGAAGCCAATCTGGATGACTTTGCTAAAGGGATCATATCCAACACAGTCAAAGGCGGCGTACATCTGGCCAAAATCCAAGATCTGGATACTGCCAAAGAGATGTGGGAAGCCTTAAGAGACTTGTGTCTAGGATCTGAAGTCATGATTGAAAACAAGCTGTCTCTTGCCTGCAACAAATACGACGAATTCAAAATGAAACCAGGCGAGACCATAGAGCAAATGAAAATGAGATTCACTGGAATTCTCCTTGAGATATCAATGTTCAATAAGAACAAGTATACTCAAAGAGAAAAGAACATGAAAGTACACAGAGCACTTCCACCTAGCTGGGAGATATATGCAGCAATGCAACCTCTTCGTGCAGACTTCAATGAACTATCTACTGAAGCTTTATTTGACCATCTTGAAGGCCATGAATGTGATATACAAAGAATTCATGGACCAGATCATCTGTCCAAAAAGGCAGAAAGCAGCTCGAAGAAGGACAAAGAAGTAGCCTTCAAAGCGAAGAGCAAACCAAATGAACCTTCTGAACCTTCTACACCTGATGAAGAGAAAGGATATGACAAACTGCTAAAAGAATTTGCAATGATTGCCAAACGCATGGACAAGATGGAGGTCAGATCGAAGAAATATAGACGTTTCTACAAAGATAACAAGAACAAATTCTACAAGAAACGTGACGATGATGGACCTGATAACAAGGATGAATCAAAACAACAGACAGGTAAAATCTCAAAAACATCTAACGCAACAGATTATACCTGCTTTGGTTGTGGCAGAACAGGTCACTTCAAAACAGATTGCCCTGATCTGTCCAAAAGTCAAAGAGAAGAGCTGAGAGCAAAAAGAGATCGAAAACTCAAATATGAGCGCAAGGCCATGCTAGCTGAACAAGATTCAAGCAGCTCGAGTCATTTTTCAGATAGTTCACCAGAGAATGATGAAGCATTCTTTGCTAATGATGAAGAAGGCTGGGATGAATGCTATGTGGGACTAGACAACGGTCTGGATGATGTCGAGGAAAATTCTTGCAACTCAAATTCCTCAAATGATAATGATTTGGAACAGGAAGTTGAAGATCAATCTGATTACTCATGGGAAGAAGTAAATGAGATGTTCAAGAGCTATTCGAGCATCAAAAGACTGTTTAGAGAAGTTGTAGAAGAGAATGAGAGAATGAAGAAATCTGAACAGATATTGAGCACAACCAACACACAATTCATTGCCCAAATAGCTGATCTGGAAGAACAGATCAAAAGAAAAGGTAGTGAGATCCATTCACTAAATTCAAAGGTGAAGGATCTTATTACAAGAAACAATGTTGCAGAAGAGAAGATAAAGAAAGGCAAAGAAATGATTTACAAAAGTGACGAACGTGCTAAGTTGTTAATCAACCTGCAACAACAGGGCACATCTGGATTAGGATATCCAGGTCACTCAGAGAAATCTTCTGGAGCCATAAACTTTGTACCAGAAAGGAAGCAAATACCAGATCAAGTGATAAATCTAAAGAACAAGAGAGATCATCCTCAAAAGATGATGTTAAAAGAGACCGGCTACAGACAATATCACCAAACAAAGGGTCAACCAGCTCGCTACACAAAAACAGATCATGCTCATAAAAATAATGTCAACAGGACATTACCAAATAAGAATGTCAACAGGACACTACCTACTAAAAAGGGTCTGAAGAACGATGGAATAGAGAAATTCCATCCATCTAAAATTCACTCCCTATCTAAAGTTGATAATGATGAGAATATCATTACCTGTTATATCTATGTTCCTAACCCAAAAATATTCTGTATTCAAAAGGGAGCATTTGCTAATAACCAAGCACCCAAACGTTGAAGGGTAGCTAAGTGTAATTAATTGCAGAACCAGAAGATTGCAAGAAGAAACAAAATAGCAAGAGGAACAATCTGGATAATAGATAGTGGGTGTTCGAAGCACATGACATGTGACAAGAATCTACTATCAGATTACATAGAAAAACAAGGACCACAGGTCACCTTTGGATGTAACTCAAAAGGATACACCAGAGGATATGGAAATATAAAAGTTGGCAAGATCACCATCTCAAATGTTTCGTATGTTGAGGGTCTTAGTCAAAATCTGTTTTCTGTAAGTCAGTTCTGTGCTAACGGTAATCAGATCGTTTTTGATACTAACAACTGTTTTGTGAAGAACAAGGATGGAGATGAGATACTCCTTACCGGAAAACTGCAGGATAGGCTATATATCGTCCAATGGACAAACCAGATCGAGACCTGCTTAGTCA
>JAPKLX010000307.1:0-109687 GCA_026898415.1 Leonotis leonurus
CTCACAATGCCTTTGAGGGCTCTATACCATATGAAGTTGGTTCTTTGACGAACCTCGCGGCGCTAGACTTGTCCAGCAATAGATTGTCAGGAGTAATTCCAAGCTCTGTAAGCAAATGCTCGAGCTTGGAACAGCTCTACCTCAACGAGAATTTCTTTGTAGGAGAGGTGCCAGCAGGAATGAGTGCCTTGATGGGGTTACGAGACTTGGATCTATCTAAGAATAGACTCTCTGGCCTTATCCCAACGTTCTTGGGGGACTTAAGGCTTGAGAAACTCAACTTGTCCTTCAATAGGCTGTATGGAGAAGTACCAACAACAGGTGTATTTAGAAACAAAACTGCAGTATCTCTTGATGGAAACCAAGGACTTTGTGGTGGAAATGCAGAGTTAGGGTTGCCTCCTTGTAGTAGTTTACAATCACCCTAGAGAAAGTTCCCAATACTTGTGGTCGGATGCTTAGGCATGGATTTTCTGAGAGCAACTTGCTAGGCTTTGGTAGATTCGGGTGCGTCTACAGAGCTTTTCTCGACGACGAAAACACGTTTGCAGCAGTGAAAGTGCTGGAGCTTGCTGTTAGAGGGGCCTCAAAGACCTTCATGGCAGAGCACCGAGTATTTGGAGGCATAAGGCATAGGAATTATTCCAAATAAAACTTATTTAATATATTTACCCTAAATTTCTAATCATTATTTTATATATAATTTATTTAATCTATATATTATTATGGCATACTTTGAATTGTTGCAGTGTTTTATAGGAATCATAGTATTATTTTAATTAATTGATGTAATATTGTGTATTTAGATTACTATCATTATTTTATTCTTAATTATATTATATTTTGAATTTATTTTAGAAAATAAAATACACGAATGTCTGATCCATGAACCCAAGTTAAAATATTCGAATATGAATCTAGATCAAGGCAGATCTGCCCATTGTAATTCCTACTCACCAATATTCAAATATACCAATATATATTTTTTAGCAACATTCATGTGTCTATTCTTGTGCATAATATGACACCTTTGGGTCGGTTCCAACCCAGGCGATGTTTATCATTATGGGATCGTTCTAATGGAGATGTTCACGAACAAAAGGCCAACCGATTATTTGTTTGGCGACCATCTAAATCTGCACAAATTTGTGAGCTTGGCCTTGCCAGATCGAGTAATGGAAGTTGTCGATCTACGAATGAAAATGGGACCTCTGAAAATGGGGAAGGGGATCGAGTGTGTAGCTCTTGTTATAAGCATTGGAGTGAAATGTTCAAAGGAGCATAGCTCTTTCCGTAGCTATGCTTTCCATTTCATTACAAGTTGCAGAAGCCAGAGAACTGAGTCAGATACCGTTAAGCAAATGCTTCCAATAAACATTTAATTTGTGTGTTTAATTTTTTAGGTTCTCATTGACTTATATATATACATGCACTTATTTTATTAAATATAGCCTATAGCATGAATTTGAGATCATTATATATTCTTTCGTCCAGTTAAAAATGACTTGTTTATTTTTTGCACGTAAAATATGAAATAATGTAGTAAAAGATATAGAGGTGACAGTGACAAATTTTTAAAGGTTACTTTTTGCTCTTTTTTAAAATCGAGCCAACATCAGTGAGACAGTTCAAAAAGAAAATAAAGTCAACAATAGCGAGACGGAACGAGTATATTTGGAAGAAAAAAAAAAGTAACGTGTGTTTTATAAGTAAATGAATGATTATAATAATTTAATTTTGATATATAAGTAGGTCTTATAAATTATATATTCTACTCACTCTATCCCTCTTATTTAAACATGTTTGACTTTTTCTGAGTATATTTTATTAACTAATTGAAAACCGATAATTAATCAAAAAAATATAGAAAAATAACATTTTTCTTGGAGATGTGCAGTACATATCGATCCATTCTCCCACATTATTGCCAGGAGAGTGAAATATTGCGACAAATTCGTCGTTTTAATACTCACGTGGACAATATAATCTCATGATTATATATATATATTTCTCTCATATTTATACATAATTACACAAATATTCTTGATTACTCCTAGATTACTCCTAGTATTTATCAATAAATCTTTAATTTCATTGAAATGTAAGTGTAAGAAGAATAGATGATCCTAGTATATTTATTTATTTAAATCTGCGTTTCGTTGGTGAGAAATAAACAGTTCAAGTTGGTTTCTTGAGTTGAATAAACGTAAGAGTATTACATGTGTAGTGTGATAACTCTTGTCCTGTAATGAAATATATATAAACATTGTAAATGCAAGTATAAATTAAACTTCGTTTACAACTAAGACCATTTAATTAGCATGAGCATCCTATCTGTATTTCATGGTTCAGTATTTCACCTCGCAACGAGAGAACTCCTTGACTCGACTATTTTATTTGTATTTCGTTTATGTTTTAATCAATTTAGTTGTACCTCACGATCGATCTCTAGTTTTGTTATGAGAAACGTCATAACCAGCATTTAGTATGAAAAAGAAATTCATCAATTGCTGCAGCATTTAGTATGAAAAATTTTTCACTATTTACTTTCAGGCCGCAAGTGTTCAGATAATTAAAAAGGATCATCTATATATAATTAATTTAGACAAATGATTTGTCTATGATCTATAATTATTATTGATTAAAGCATCATTTAATATAATATATAAAAAGCATGATTGGAAAAAGCATGTTTGTGTATGATATAATAAACAACGATCGTATATAATAAAAACACGTATGATTGCATATATATAAAATAAATAAATAAAACTAAAACGCATCCATATATATGCAGATGGTTATATTAAAACTAGATCTGCTTGTATTAACTAAAAATAAATCTGAATTATCTATAATTTTTGTCAGTTGATACAATTAAACTATATACTATAATCAATAAACTTTAGTAGAAAGTTCACCCTATTTTAAGGGATAAAATTTTTAAATAAAAATATGTACGAAAATTATTTTTAATATATATCATTGATGTAAATGATTTATCAATCAACATTTATTTCCACTTAACTTATAAAAAATCATTTGATTTGATCTTTGTTACAGGGTGATATTTATATATATATGGGTGAATCCAAGTTAAGAAAATTTTGATTAATTGAATCATAGTATATAAAAGCACACCAAATCGAATTGCAGATAAGTTGTCTCTCTAATTCGAAACATAAAAACAAAAATGAATAATGTTTAATAGTGATTTATTAGGGTTTGTTGTTGAAAGAGATACGAGTGGGGGTTTTCAACGGCAGCAGCGGCAATACGACGAGTCTTGTGTATAAACATCACAGCAACCGTTGCGGCAACCATAATCAAATTCATCCTCACCAACCTCTGCGCTTTCCTTTGCTGCTGCTCATCATAATTAATAAAAACCACAAATTCATTTATTTATAACTTCATAATATATACTCTCTCTGTCTCATTAAATATGTATTGTTTTGATCAAAAAGTTCTCACGGTCTTGGTCAAAACAGGATATATTTAGTGAGACAGATGAAGTAATATAGTAGTATAGTATATAGATAGGTGAATATGAAAAAAATAAATAATACTTTCTCCGTCCCATCAATGTAGTCCCATTTTTTTCTACACGCAAACAAATATCTTACTTTATTCTCTCTGCTTTATTAGTTTTACCTTAATAACATTAGCTTTTTACTTATAAAATTTGTCGAAAAGGGAAATGGGACTACTTTTGTGGGACGTCTCCATCGGAAAAGAGGGACTACATTAGTGGGACGGAGGAAGTAAGATTCATTAAATTTAATATAAATATTTCCATTATTATAAAAACATAGTGGTTGTTTTTTAAATGGAAATCAATTTGTAGAGAATATTACGGCCCTTGATTTAATCAAATGAATAGTTGAGATCTTTTCTCATATATCATATAATGATTCTTTTTTATATAAATCAAAATATATCTATATAGAGGTGTTCGTAGTTAGGTTCAAAATTAAACCATAACCAAAATAGGAACCGAACCGTATAAGGAAGTTTTGGTTACGATTCTGAACCGATAGTTACAGTTCTGAATCGTCCAAAATATAATATTAATGTATTTGAAAATTTTAATTATATATTATTAATGCTCATAATTATTTAGTTTTTGACATTTTAAATATACTTCTATTTTTTTATTTTGAAACTAAAATGATTGCAAAGTATTTATTTAACATATTCTATCAAACTACAAAATAAAAATAAAATATTATCTATTATTGTATCAAACTACAAAGTATCATGATTGGTTTAATTTTGAACTCTAAAATTTAAAGTTTAATTTTTAATTTATTTAATTATTAATGTATTCTTATAAATTATAAAAAAAATGAAATTTTATAATATATGAAATAAATTTAATTAGGTAGAAAAAGAATTGAATTTACAGTTTCAAATAGTCAGTTACAATTTCGAACAGACACAATCCTGAAGTTTTGAAACCGTTATCTACATGATTACATTTCAAAATCGAATCGTTAGCTGTTATGAGTCTCATAACATTTGATTCCTTTAAACACGTCTACTATATAGTTAGTCCAATATATATCATAATATGCCTTGTAATTTCCTGAAAATATAATCTCTCAGTTTCTCAAAGTCAAAATTGATAAATATTATTTTCATGCTTGCTTAAAATTATCATTATTCACATTTTTATTTTTTTTATATATTTTGGGTAATTAATTGATGATTTTATCCATGGTAACTGTAGTTCATACAAAAATAAATGGTCTCACTTGCATGCAACATAATTTATGGGATTCATGCAATTTAATTAATAGTTAGATGCAAATGGAAGATATCGATTATCGAGCTTTGTGGGCTTTGATACTTGTTAAGTTCCAAGTTAATTAATGTGAAGCAAAATATTTGTGTGTTGATTTTTTATGCCGGGATGATATAATTTAAATTTAATATAACTATGAAAATTTAATTAATTACTCAAAATTAGAAACTTTAAAATGTTTTGTTAAGCCCTCCTAAATAGAAGTTCAATACTTTGATAAAGTCAATGAAAGACCTTGAAGCCATAAAATGACTTCTTTAAGGCATTTATAATTAATTTGGTTCCATATGCACGTTCATGTGTTAACTGTTACTGTTATAGATCAGTTTACGATTTCATTATTTCGAAATCATAATCAAATTGTAGTTACTTAACTGCTAATTTCAGTTTCAAAACCACCGATTTCAGATCGAAACCGTAGGTTCTTTTGAGGTTGTCTTTCAAAATTTATATTTTTACATAAATTTACAAATTAAAATGTGATTTTTTTATTTATAAACAATAATAATATATAATATAATAGATAAAATTGAATTTTGATAAAATATATATATATATATATATGATTAGGACCCAACAGTTCGAAACCGCCGCTTTACAGTTCTGAACTTTTGAAAGCGAAATTAAACTGAATTTCCCCCACGGTTATTATTCGTAAACCTAAACATCAGTTCTGATTTAATTACGATTATTTTGAACACCTCTAAGTAAGTTATAAATTAAATTATGCAAAAATATTAAAATAGAAGTACTTACATGCTACTTTATTGGAGCTCTGAGTGAGTTCTCTAGCATCTCCAACTTCTGAGGGAATGAGAAGAATCATAACTAAGAAAATACCCATTCCTACAATTCTTCTATATTCCATTTTTAATTCGTGCTCTAAAAATTATTTAATGTGTGGATTTTCACTCTATATTTATAGATAACAACTTTAACAAAAAAGGATGTATTTGTGGAAATTTTAAATTTCAATTTTTTTTTTTAATTTAGGTATTCTTATTGGCTATAAACTTCGTGTGATTTGAATCATTGACCATTAATTTCAGTCACCCCACAAGTAGGCAAACTAAATTGATAGGAAAATATTATTTATAACTTATTTCATGCCATCTTAGTACCATACTACCATGCATCAAATTGGGATTTAATTAAGTAATTATTTTATAAAATATACCATTTGTTTGATATTCATTTAGTTGTTTGTTACTATTTGATGTATCTTATTTAATTTGTAAGATTATTTTTATAGTGGGTTTTAATCTAGTTACAGCATAAGAATATTTTCGCATCTAAATTTTTTGAAAGGTGCTGTATAATTTATCAATTTTTGGTATTTAAATTCATAAAAAAATGATCACTTACCACTTACGAGCTAATGTAATAGTGACCGATATGACATGTCATACTGATAAATAAATATATTTTTTTGTAAAAATGTACATTATCATTCTTCGATTAGAATTAATTTATTAGTTATATCATATCAATTATGATTAAGAGACGTGTAATTAAGTTTCAAATTTTTTGTTCTAGTTTTGCTATGGTTTTGGAAACTCTCTTGCAGAGATAGGATTCAATGAGAATCAAATTTTAAATATAAATCAAAACTTATACATGTTATATACTATTTTGATACACCTTAGAGGGTGTTTGGCTAAGTTTATTTTAAATATTTTATAAAATGTCATACCTTAAGAGCTTATAAGTTGTCAATGTGTTTGGATAAATAAGCTTAAAAGCTCTTTTAAAGAGCTTATAAATTCATGGAAAAATAAGTTGGGTGGAGCTACTTATTTTTTGAACAGTTTATAAATTCTAAAAACTTATTTTTTACAATTTATAAGTTCTCAGGTTAATTTGCCAAACATTTCCGAAATGTTTTATATGTTTCTAAAAAACTTATAAGTTGTGTTAAATAATTTATAATTAAGCCAATTACACCCCCTTAATTAAATGTGAAAAGTCAGGATCCACCTTGTTTGACAAGAGTGTGTATATATAGATATATACTTTTCTGAATCCATCCTTAGGGTGGAAAATTGTGCCATAAAAGAAGATAATTAGTATTGAAAACCATATTCTCATCAAACCAAGACTTAATCAAGGTCTCTCATTGGTTCAACCAATTAAATTTCCTCGTAATTTAATGCTGGAGTTATTGCAATATAAATCAAGACAATTTAGTAACGCAATATCTAACAAGAATAAATGCTTAAACGATTGTCGAAAAGATGATGTGAACAACAATGAACTCAAACGACGGTCCTATGAGTGTAATTAAATATAATAGTCCCGCTTCATGGCCCACGGTTACGGGTGTAAGCGAACTAAATCATTTGAAAAATATTCGTAGTTTGCCTCAATAAAAATTTGTTAGTTGACTAAATAATCGAACTCGAGCCTTGAACTGATCTCGAATAATTTTTCAAGCACAGCTTTACATAGTTCGTGAACTTATATACAACTAGTTCTCGAACTTATCAAATTAATATATATATTATACACAAAAAATATGTCACAGCCCGATCCTGAAGGACAGCGTAAGCTAGGGTGTGACTCGGGGTTTGAATTAAGAAGCGGGAAAGAAAGGGAAAATAGAGAATAAGGACAGAACAAACAAAATGAACAACCTGGTCAACAATCAAAGATCTGATCGATTTTTTGTTGACAAGCCAACACAGATATGACTGATACATCAAACTCATTCAAAATTCAGTTTATGCATGACATGATATCATAATTGACTTGCAATCGTTTTAAAGTATAGCTCAATATCTTTAAACATACATTTCTTGAAAGCGGAGCTCAACAGCTCTAACTTCACGTATATAAAGCTCATTTGAGAAGATTAATCATATTACTCGCCTAATTGAAGCGTAATCATTTATCTCATTCTTGATATTGTCCTGACATTGCAATCCACATTGCTTGATTGACCTTCATCGTAACAATATTCGTATAGAAAGTGTTAGAGATAGGATGCTAAAAGAAGGACATGTCTACCTGGCAAATTCAAGGACTACGTGGTAGATGCTAAAGGAATCCATAGATAGGAATCTTAGTACGTTCTGTTAGAGTGTTGCTCTGCTAGGTGATTTTGAAGAGGACAATGAAGAATTAAGTTATTTTATCTAAATATGGAGTCTAGGCCACTCGAAGAGCCTTTCTTTTGATATTTTTGCTTATCACAACTTATGCAAGCAAGATCGTATTTATTGCTCTTTTCTTAGCTATGATTTCTATTTCACCACAAGTTGCCGAAGCTAGACTGCTAGAGCATTTCTAACCGAGACATCCAACGTATTTGAAAGTAAGCTTATGTTTCCCATAAAAATTTGCATATCAAACTCATTCGTATATTTTAGAGGTTGTCATTAGCTTGTATACATGAATGCATGCATGCACATATCTATTGAATATATATACATATGTTTTACTTTTAATTGCAGCTGATAAGCAAGATGAGGGGATAATGTTTACCTGCCTGCCCCATTGGCATGGGCTGCATCAGCATGCTGTGAAAATGAAGAACGATACAGTCCCCAATATTGTATTTGTTGCTGATACTCTTGTCTCATAACTTATGAATTAATTAAGCTAATTAATTAGCTTCATACAATTATTGTATCATGACATGAGTTGAGCAAATAATAATATTGCTTGAATAAATATTTAAGTTCTTGAAAAATTAATGGTGAATATTTACCGATGATCATATATATTTAGGTAAAAAACTATAAATCAATCTGCATTGATGCTTGAATAATCAAAGGTTCAAAATGTATGTATTGGAATGACTAGACATTGATTAATGCTTAGAAATATGTTAATATATGATGGAATGGAATGTGTTCAAATTTAATTTTAACACGTTGAACTTTAAATACTTCGTAAATTTTGTATATTCAAAGTCGAGCCAAACTTCGAAATACTTCGTAAATTTTGTTTATTCAAAGTCGAGCCAAACTTCAAATACTTCGAGAACTTTATGTATGAATCAGTTCACAAACTTATCTAATTAATATAAATATATATATATATATATATATATTAACTCAAATAATTTAATTAACAATCTCAAACTTGAACCAAGTTCTTGCTCATATTCAAAAAAAAATCTATTAAATGAAATAATAGAGGAACTGAACTCGAGCTCAATTTTAGATATGAAGTCAAATTCAAACCTTCAAATCTTCTAATGATATTCTATGTACTTTGTTCAAAAAAAGGAAATAAGAATAACACAGTGAAATATCAAATGCTACTCAACTTTTCGTTTAGCAAAATCCAAAGTAAAATAAGTGCCAAAATACTATAATACGTACAAAGTCCTTTCCACTTTAATCAGACAACAAATTGTTATTTTTGTTACTCACACTCTTCAACAATAGAACATTTTGAGGTCAGAATCTCATGAATCATAAAAGAAGTGGGAACGTTGAACTATCGAATCGAACCTTCAGTGATCGATGAAACCTTGCACACACCTGCTGAGGTAGTAAGTGGCAAATCTTTATAGCAAGCCACCAATTCCTTATCAGTATGCAAATCCACTTGAAGTGTTTCCCACACCTTCTTCTTAGGGTTTAGGACATCATCTGGCGAGCCTTCGTACCCCGGGAACGTCACTCTTTCACCAACAATGGCTCCTTGGGGAGGTTCGACCAACTCCACCTGGAAAAACGAATCCGCAATGTATATTTGTTTATTCCCAGTCCAATAATACTTCTAAGCTACTATCACTCGAACATGATGATTAAAGACGGACTATCAAATGAAATTACTAGGGTAAGTTTAGTAAGGGGTTCGTATAACAAGTAAGGTGTTTCAAATCAGATGGTCAGGTACTGAACTTACTCTAGCTAGCTTTGATGGGAAAGAAATGTTTCACTTTTAAGTTTAAACAAAAATGCAGATAATGTATAGACAATGTAAATGGTTGCTCACCTTAGTGTGGTCATTATTAGAAGCTGCAAGGACCATTGCATGAGACTTTATGCCCCTCATGGCAGCTGGCTTCAGGTTACAGAGAACGCAGACCTTCCGATTCTGATACAAAAGACATTGTCGAGCCAGTGTATTTAAATTGGAAGTGGATTAATAGCATATTAAAACAAGTATCTGAAGTTGTGAAACAGTGAAAGTCGGGGATACCTGCATTTCTTCAAGCGGTATATACTTGACAAGGCCACTGACAACCGTGCGAGGCTGTGGCTCGCCAACATCAATCTCTTCAACGTATAACGAATCGGCATCAGGATGTTTCTGAGCCTTTGTAATGAGACCAACTCGAATATCTAACCTAGTAATGGATATTTCAGCATCAGCAGGAGCCGAGGCCTTGGGCTTGGCTGCTGCAGATTTTTTTGTTTTATCCTTTTTTGCAGTTTTATCATCTGCAGGGAAAAAGGATAAGGTCAGTAAGAAATTGTTGACATTCTAACGCAAAATCCTAGAAATTGTGCTTGCATGCTTTTGAGAATGCCCCTCTCGAAAGATGCGCCATAAAACACAAACAGTGAGAACATTAGCCAGCAACATTGTAGAGTAGAGAAAAAATTCTAACTATGAGGCACAAAATAAATGCATAGTAACACACGCACAGAGACAAGAGCGAGAAGAATAACCTGATATTTTTGCTTCCTTAAGTTTATCACTAATTTTCTTTGCTTCAGCTTCAGCTTTCACAATCCTATCAGCTTGACTACCAGCATATTTTTCTCTGTAATACTCTACTTCCTCATCTTTCTGCATATCAATAAGTGCATAGTAATAAGTCTCTAGCCAAGAACGCAAATTTTTAAGCAGCCCTAGAAATTGATTAAAGAAAAAAAGTGGCAAGATGAAGAGATACCAATTCTTTGAATAATGGTGCCGGTGTTCCAATTCTATGGTGAGCAGGCATGATCTCCCAAGGTCTTTTAGCCCTTTCAACATCACCTTTTTCATCACAAAATGAAATTTGTGCTTCAAGTGGCATGTTGAGCTGCTTAAGTACCTGCATAGCGAAGGGCACAGATTAATCACCAAATAAAATGAGCTAAGGATGCTACTCACTTTACCCCATTATTACTGGCCTGCTTTGACCAAAAGTAATAATGTGACAGAGGGAATACTTAGTAGCATCCTAACCTTGGAAAAAAGTTGGAGGACTCGATATTCTAAATTACCTCCAGAGTGAACGAGGGCATAAAAGGCTCCAAGAGGCATGCAAGAAGATACACTAGTCCAATTGATGTTTTCATGACCACAGAACAAGAATCTCCATCCTCCTTGTAAAGCTTCCAAAATTGACTTTCCTGAATGGTACATGAAACAGTAAATCTTTTTCTTCTCTTTCCAACAACATGTTTTAACATGATCCAGCCTAGTAAGCATAGTAAAGTAAACACCATAACTTAGTAAATAGAAGAGGTGAAATAGAAACATGGGCATTCATACTTGCAAATAAGCATTGCCTTCACCAGATATGCTCATAGCAATCTTCAGCCCTTGCTTTAGTTTCACCTGCACTTAATGCCATTTGAAAAGTTATTCATGGTAACCAAAGTGTAATTTGAGGTATAAATTGTACTATAAGATCACAAGCAACGGCATGCACTGGTTACCTTCTCCATTGCTTCTATGTACTGTTCTACATAATAACCAACTTTGTCTCCCAATGATTTAGTCAATGAATGAGAATCTGCACCTGGAGCATCGGGAATGATAGAACCATATCCTGAAGCTGAAAAGGATGAAGAAACAAATGTTGATATAATGTTGAAACTAAACTTTAGAATGCTAAACAACCTTATATTTAAATATTTGGCGTATGAACTTGACTATTAAGGATTTTCAAACTGATTAACATTTAGTAATTTTCAAACTGAAAAGAACCACACAATTTTCACTAAACCAAAGTTCAGCAATGAATGGAGATTGGAGGATCACAATAGTAAAATATTATCTCAAAGATCTATAACATGATAACTTAACTGACCTGGGTCTTTTGCAATAAAACTCAAGACTCGGTTGACAAAATTTCCTAGATTACTCAGCAACTCACTGTTCAACTTTGCTTGCAAGTCAGACCATGTGAACAAGGTGTCTGATACCTGAAATTATGAAAACGTACTAATCATTAGCATTATGACAGTCACTGCACAAGAGCATGGGAGATGAGGTGGGAATAGATCTGATCCTGATGATAATGAGCTTGCCTCTGGTCTATTTGTCAGAAGATAGTATCTCCACACCTCCACAGGAATAGTGGTGTCTTTCACATCATTTCCAAAAACTCCAACACCCTTGCTCTTTGAGAACTTCCCTGAAGGAACATTTCCAAAATAAAACTTCAACCCATGTATGATATACTAAAAAGGACCCCTCGCAGTCGCAAGCAGCTAAAAAGTAAGTTTGCATCTCCTAACCTGCTTCATAATTTAAGTATTCTGTGACACTAATAGTTTTCATCATAGTCCAGTTTTCACCCGTTCCAAGAAGAGTAGAGGGGAATATCACCTGAAGAAAGTACATGTCAAACAAAAAAAGGGAGTTATAGTTTCCAATGTACACCCCCGGAAACAAAATAATATGGGGAATAAATAGCAATCATAAGTGTCAGCAGTCTATATTAGAAGTCTGAAATGATATCCATAAAATGCAAAACTTCAGTTTTTATTGACTCACAGTATGAAAAGGAACATTATCCTTGCCCATGAACTGGTACAACTCCACATTTTCAGGGTTCTTCCACCACTTTTCCCATTCTGGCGTGTGGCACGAAGTGATCGAGACATACCCAATAGGTGCATCAAACCATACATAGAAAACCTAAAATGAAATGCAAGCATAACATGTTATGTTTTTACTTTTTAGAAAGCATGATTAATCGATAGCAAATATGCCAGCCACAAAATTTATTCATTCTGCGAGAGAAAGAACTCCATGGCTTATATCTTTCACACACAAGTATATCGATTTACCTTGTCCTTAAACTTCTCATGTGGAACAGGAACTCCCCACTTCAAATCTCTAGTGATACAGCGTGGTTTCAGCCCTTCTCTAAGCCAAGCATATGTCACTTGTATGGCATTCTGACTCCACCCTCCAGCTACTGACATGCGGCTGATATATTCTTCTAATCTATCCTTCAGTTTTGGAAGTTCGAGAAACAGGTGGTCTGTGTCACGTATGCGCGGAGTGTTGCGACAAACCTGTAGTTAAGTAATAACACGGTTCACACACAAATTGTAATATTCATCTACATGCTATTTGAGATCTTCTGGCTTGACCTTTCTTCAGATTCAATACTTTTTTTTTAAGTCGGCATACCTTGCATTTTGGCTCCAAAAGTTCAGTGGGGTTCAAGAGCTTCCCACACTTTTCACACTGATCGCCACGTGCAGAATCATAATTACAACCAGCTGTTGGACAATTACCCTCCACAAGCCGATCAGATAAGAATCTTTTACATGTATCACAATAGAGCTGCATAAAAGAAATTACTGATGAATCTCACAATCAAACAGAAACATCTAGTCGAAAAAAGAGGAGAGAAAGAACTAAGAAACAAACTCTTAAGACTACAGGATCAGAAAAAAAGAAAGTGAATGGCACCTGTTGCATTGTGTTCTCTGAAAGCCACTCATTGTCCAGCAGTTTCTTGAAAATTGCTTGACAAACTTCTGTCTGCTGTGGACTAGATGTACGACCAAACTCATCAAAGCTTATGTTGAACCACTTGTATACCTCTTTGTGGATAGCATGATATCTGCAAAACAAGGAACAATATCGGTCAAGGTACATCAATCATGTTACTGTTTGAGATGTTTATAATCAACAAATCATGATATCAACTTCCTATCATAGAAAAAACCCACAACAATAAGAGATAGAAAGGTATATCTGCATCAGGTCTTCATCATCACTACAAACATACACATAGATAACTAACTACTTGTATGCAAAAATATCTGATTGGACGCAAGTTAGAATCAGAACACTAAATCTCAAAATGTGTATTTCTCAAGCTCCCTACTCTCAAACAAGTTTGGCATGGATCTATCGGCATCCACATGAAAAGATAAACTACCACTTTTCATCCTAAATAGCCTAATTCCAGCTTCAGATATTATATAGAGAGTCAGAGACCTTATATGCAGACACAAAGTCCTCTAGAGAAAATGCCCAAGCTTCTAACTTTCTAGCTTAAACTCTAAAACACTATACAGGGAATTGATCTCTTTCAATATCACAAGAATAAAAATGCACAGTAGCTTATCTGCCTTATCTCAATTCTCATGTTCCATTGCCATCCGCATCATATATCTACAAGTTTTACTTTTTATACAAGAAATGACTGTCAAAAGCAGTAACAGCATAAGTTTTCACTATCACCAGATTTTGCATTCGTTCACCCATTACGGCAATACACCAAAAGAAAAGGAGAAAACAAATTTACAAAATTGCAAGTCAAAAAAGCATTCTTCATCAATTCAATGCTAAAGACTAAGTATTTTAGTGAATCAAGACTTAATTTATGGAAATCCGTATATATCTACAGAAAAATGAAGTAAAGTACTTGTCACAAATCTCCTTGGGAGAGCACCCTTCCTCCAACGCCTTGGTCTCAGTCGCGGTCCCATATTCATCCGTCCCACAAACATAGAGCGTGTTATATCCTCTCATCCGGCAGTACCTCGCGTATACATCAGCGCTAAGCACACCTAATCCATAACCAAATCGTCAGCTGTCAAAAGCGGCAAACAGAACACTTACCGCGCATAATCATAAACATTTAACGGGGAAAACAACTGGCGCAAACACAACCCATTACCAATTTCCCGCAATCACAAAACATGCAAATGCAATGAAGTGAAAAGCGTGAAATCGAGAGAATTACATCCGATGATATTTCCGAGATGGGGAACGTTGTTGACATAAGGCAAAGCGCTTGTGATGAGGACGTTCCGCTTCCCCGGAATCGGAAGCTTGGCGGCGGCGGCGGAGGTGCTGTCATCGCCCATTTCAGAATCTGCGAAACGTCCGTTTCAAAAAGAAATGACTTTGAGGGTTTTGATTAGGGTGAGACGTGTATAGAGTTTAGAGAGTGGAGATTGCCGTCAACAAAAGAGGACGAGCTGGTGCGTGTGTGACTGTGTGTGTCTCTGACAAGATTTGGGGGTTTTGAGGGGTTTCAATTAGGGCTCAAATATGTAATAATTAGAAAGAAAAAAAAAAAAAAAAACGGCTTTAATCTTAACTACTCAATTTTTCTGAAAAGTAAAAACGGTTTTACTCTTAACTAATCAGTTTTTCTCCAGTTTTATTTCAGTTTAAAATTATCAATTTTTGTTCGATTTCGATTATTTCGATTTTTTGACCGCATTTTTTCAACGCAACTCTTTATATTTAATTTATGATAAATAAAAAGATATTAATGGACAATTCAAAATAAATAAATTAGATTCGTGAAAGGGACTGGGAATATTCCAAAAACCTTGTCACCCGCCGTCAAACAATGAACTCGGATCACGCGCTATGTCGCGCGTGGGATGTAATCTAATCCAATCGAAATCAATGATTTTGGAACTCATAAACTGATAAATGTTCCCACATACACTCTCTTTTAGTAGTAGTGATTAAGAAAAGATTAATCTTCTTTTCAATTGCAGATGCGACTGCAGATTGATGATATCCACGTTTGAACTGGCGGTGGAATATGCATCCATGATCTAATCCTTGAAATTTGAAGTTTTTCGGTGCCGTTCCAGATCTGTTTGGGAAGGTGAACGAATCCTGCTTGTACTATGTGTTCCGTGCACAATTTTGTTATCTGATTCGTGAAATTACATTTTGATGCGTGGAAGTGACGGTTTCTGTTTTATTGTTTGTTTCTGTTGCGTGCGTTGTGTTTCATTCGGTGGTGGGATGTAATGCTGAAATTGATCGAATACTCTGTTGCAGAATCTACTGAGTTGTTAAAATTTTCTGAAAATATTTGGAGCTTTGTTTTGGTTTTGTCGAGTGAGAAATGATGGAATAGAATGGATTCACAGGTTTTTGTTTGTGTGTTTGTGTGTGTGTGTGCGCGCATGTTGGTACTTGGATTCCTCCGTTTCTCAGTGTTCAACAGTTTCTTCTCCAGAAAAATAAAATATTGTGTAGTAGTTATTAAGGATAAGGACATTTAGAAACTATGGTTCTTTTAGATGATGACTGATATTTAGTTTAGCTTTTCTTGTTTGTGTGGTCAATAGAAGCAGTTGTAATGCTTGTGAATATGTTGAGTCCTGTATTATTGTTATTCTTGTTGTTTATACGCATTAATTTTACTTCCATGGCCACTGTTCTAATATTGACAGGGGGCGGAGGCAGAAAAAAATAATAGTAGGGGTTAATGTTTCTGAGTTTGAAAGGCAACTTACCTACAATTCAATCTGGTGATGGGGCTTTTTACACTGTGATTCGTGTAAAATATCGAAAATTTCGTAATTTATTATGTTAGAAAAAATCCTTGGATAGGGGCTAGGGCACCCCCTTGTCCCTACTTGGGTCTGCCCCCGGTATATTGATTCACCGGTTCTAGTCTTCTAGAAAGTAGTCATGTGTTAACTGGAGATGTTTGATTCAGTGTAGCTGTAGCATGATACACCATTAGTGGCCTTAGATGTCAAGCACTGTTCTTCTGAATAAAGGAAGGTAAACCTTTTAAAGTGAACACTGAATTTTGATGCAAATCAGGATCATGAGGAAACGAAATAAATAATAGGAAGAACAATAAACTCAGGAGATTTTTGTAAGGTTCTTGGTGAAATCGGTTATTTTCAGAAAAAAATTCCCAACGATGAAAAAAAAGTTCAAATCTTGTCTGCCAACCAATTTCTCTGAATAAAACTCCACTCCCTCCCAGCATAAGCTTTTTGCTCATGGTTAACTGGCTTGTTAGCGTTTCTATGTTTCCATCTGTCTATAGAGTTGATTAGAGGTTGTATTTGCTATTTTGGTATAGGACTCTTTTGACTCATGTTGGTTGTTAAGGTCGATAGATTGAGCAACTCCTGCAATGGAATCAGTTTAAAATTTTTCAAGTTATGAACAGAAGCATACATTGATCAACCAGGTTTTAAACTTGATGGTAGATGAGAAGTACTGTCTCTGTGTTCTGTTGAGTCTATAATGCATTTCCTTTCCAAAGATCTCCAACTACCTTGTCCAAGAAGAGAGATTCACCTTCTCTATGAATGTCTTGTTGATTGATTTGTATTGATCCTTTCAAGCTTCCCAACATTAGTTGTTGTATAGTATAATTAGTTGGTAGAGCAAGTAAGAAGAAAGCAGTGTTCAGTAATATTATTTATCGCATTCTTACATTGCTTCTACTTGCATTTTGGCAATAGGATTTGTGGAAATTACTCAAATCCCGATCGTTCTTCAAAAGGGACAATCACATTTAGCGCCTATATTTTGAGATATGGCTGATGGAGTGTCAAGTTTTTGGGGCCCTGTCACGTCTACACATGAGTGGTGCGAGCCAAATTACGTCTACTCATCCTATATTGCTGAGTTTTTCAATACCATCTCTATTGCTCCAGCCATCCTATTAGCACTCATTGGCCTTGTGAATGCACTGCGTCAACGTTTTGAGAAAAGGTTCACTGTACTTCACGTATCAAATATGATACTTTCAATTGGCAGCATGCTATATCACGCAACATTACAGCGACTGTAAGTTCTTATGTACAATCTCTCTTCTATTTTTCTGATCAAGTTCCAGTTCTTAGTGAGCGCAATACTAGTGTGTATTGTACTGTGCACACTATTTTCTTTTGGGTGCTGGAAATGAGACGAGAACAGCTTGTTAGAGTTGGATGAGTTAGTACCTGTGAACTGATGCTTTTGAGGATCGTTGGAGCTTATAGAAAAAACTGACACAGTTATACATACCAAGTCATAAGTAAGATAGGGTGTCGTTTCAAAGCATTACTGATGCCACGAGATACAACTCACATAATATGTTATGTGCTTTTGAAGGAAAAATATACTATTACTGAAAGGAAGTCAAGCTTTTGGTTCTTTTTCCTGTTTGCTGGCTTTGTTCGACCGTATATGAGTGATGGCTTGGGTTTTGTTTATTTACTGAGCTAAATCTTGAAGTAGCTACAGTTTTAGTAGGGATGCAAATACTCGATGTTGATTACGGATAATTGTTCATGTTAGTATTCTTGTAAGCTAATGATAACACCAGAATGTTTACATAAGATTATTCTGCTCTTGTCATACTTTCAATAAGTGATTATCTGTATTACACACTTGTGACGAACGTTATAAAATCTTTTCTCAGGCAACAGCAAGGTGATGAAACGCCTATGGTGTGGGAAATGCTCCTCTATATTTACATCCTCTACTCACCAGATTGGCACTACCGTAGTACGATGCCCACCTTTCTATTCCTATATGGAGCAGTATTTGCAATTGCACATTCAATCGTTCGTTTCCACATTGGCTTTAAGGTGCACTACGTGCTGCTTTGCCTTCTCTGCATTCCTAGGATGTACAAATATTATATCCTCACAGAAGACACATCAGCTAAGCGACTTGCAAAGCTATACGTCGCTACTCTTCTCGTTGGGAGTCTCTGCTGGCTAGTTGACCGCCTCTTTTGCAAGGATATCTCTCGTTGGTACTTCAATCCGCAGGGCCACGCAATGTGGCACATTTGCATGGGCTTCAACTCCTACTTTGCTAATGCATTCTTGATGCACTGTCGTGCTCAGCAACGAGGATGGAATCCGGAGATAAAATACTTCTTAGGAATGTTCCCGTATGTGAAGATCCAGAAACAAAAGGCTCAGTAGAAGAGGCAATGCAGCTCGACCGGACTAAGAATCACGTGCGCAATGAGTTAAGACTTCCACGGTGATTGCTTCATTTTTTCTACTGTCCCAGTTGAAGAATGCAATGTAAATGATAGCTGGGAGTTAGTTTTTGTTGGATGGTGATGAAGTTAGTGAATGTAAAATTAGCATATTGGTGGTTGTACCATATCTTAAACTGGTATTAGATATTACATGAACTAATCATAACCAACTCAATTTCTAATTTTTGCATTGATTCTTCTTACTATTTAAATTGGTTATCTTGAATTGGAAATTGATGTTTAACTATGAATTATTATGGTTATGTATCGACAATTTCTCAATATCTTGCTCAAATTAACGATTATTTGAAAAAAGAAAGAAGTTTTAGGCGAGGAATATCATTCCATTAATCAAGACGTGTATCTGACGTATTCATGTTGTCTTACCTATCGTAAAAGTGGCGACAAGTTTAAGGTGAGGGATATTATTCCATTAATCGAGACATGTGTATCTAACGTATTCATATTATTATCTTACCTAGCAACTTTTCGTAAAAGTGGCGATGTGTCGTGAGTATATTTTTGTCCACAGTTCAAGTTGATAACATCAATTCGTTCGTAGAACTATATACTTGATGCTTCCAAATCAATTGGATAGCTTATTGACGATCTTTTATAGAAATAAATCTACTGATTTGCATTGGATAGCTTATTGTCGATCTTTTATAAAAATAAATCTATCGAAGAACTTGCATCAGTATCTCAAATCACATAATATCTCCTCTAGATGGAAGAAGATTTTCTTTGAAAAGTAGTTTTGTACCATCGACTAAAGCTTGAAGAATTGCCAAAGGCCCAGCATATTCAGGTCCTATACGTTGTTGTATCCCTGCAGATATTTCTCATTCTAACCAAACAATTACTAGAACATCTAGTATGATTCCAAATACAAGAATTAAAATAGGGACAAGCATTTTGTTTAGTGTATTTTTGTTGCGTTTTAGCTCGTTATATTGTCATGTCTAGGCCTTAGTTTTAATGTTTTCATATTGATTTTAGTTCGTTTTTACGCTGGTTCTTGTTTGGTTATGTTTGTTGTAGGATGAAGTGAAAAAGGATGATTTGGGCTAGAATTGGTGTAGACGAGGTCGTTGGAGCAAAGTCGGGCGAGGAACAGGCGAGACAAGCATGGCACGAGAAGGAGACGAGCACCAAAAGCAGCCAGCGCCCACTGGGGTGCAGCTGCATAAGAACGGCAGAAAGCAGAGGCCAGCGACCGCTAGCTTCCCAGCGGCCGCTGGCTGGAAGTTATGTGCGGAATTAAATCATCCTTTTAGGCGTCATTTGCTATCTCTCTCTCACCCCTGATGTAACCAGAACCTCTCAAGCATTTCGTTTTTATTTGCTTTCTTAGTTTAGGATTTAAGAATTCCTATGGATTGAAGTGGATTCCGATATTGGATTCTTACTTTTCAATTAGTAAGTTTCTTTCTTATGGTTTCCTTTTGTGATTCTATTGGTTAGATCCTACTAGGATTGGATGTTTATGTTCTTACTTGATGTTTGTTTAATCTATGCCCTTGATTAACTTGTTTTGTATGGAATTTAATGCTTGATCACCATTGAATTCATATGTTTATGTTAAGTAGATTGATCATTTTGCTTGACATAAGACTTAAGGTTAATCAACATTATTTTAAACCGGAAACGTAAAAATAATATTCTATATGAGATTAAGTAATTACTAGAGGTGTGAACTATATACGAAAGTAAAGATCACGGCTTAGTGTATTAATACGAAAGTAAATTGCTAAGCAACTTTGGTGTTCTTAATCGAATATGGATGCATGATCAATTAGACATTGAATAGGAGTTGACCATCTTATCCTAAAGCTTCAATCCGTTGGGATTCGTTTAGCTGTTTTTAATATTTATTTCGTTATTGTTACATCTTATAGCCATAGTATATTTAGGATTTCCGTTTTCTTGTTTTAATAACACTTAGGATTAGAACCTAAAGTACACACTTTAGGCTAAACACATCCATTTCTCATTCTAACCAAACAATTACTAGAACATCTAGTATGATTCCTAATACAAGAATTAAAATAGGACAAGCATCCATACGATACCGTAAGTTTCTTCTAAGGATTCCAATCTGTATAAGTCTTAAGAAGGTAGCTTTTACTAATGCAATATATCTCTGTTTCCATACCAATCATGCCAAAGTGACTAATTTTAATTTGGGAACATAATTATGTCTTCTATTATCTTTTTAGCTTCTTTTTTTCCTCAGAATACAAAGCTCACAATTATGCAAAGATCACAATATCACTACTATGCTTCTTATTGAAAGATTAGATCCAAATTGAAAATTAAGAAAACTACTCAACAACAAAAGTGATTTATAGCCTCCTCCATGGTTCTGATCCGAGCATAAGGATCCAAAGTGAACTAAGAGATGTGAATGAAGTTCATTGTTACACTACTTGAAATTTGGGAAACCAGCCGGTTTGTTGTCATACAAGTTGTTCATTGCTACCTTCACAATGTCGGATTCGCCGATCCACTTTGAGCTTTGTGTCCGCAAAACCTCTTTCTTCGCCTCCTTGTGCTCCTGAACTTTCTTCTCTCTCATCCTCCAATATTCAAGCTTCTCTGCTCTCTCTTTCATCTGCAGCATACAACAGTAATTATACACATGCAAGTGGATTACATCGTCAAGATTTTCGATAGTTATTGTACTGGAATCCTGTGTTTCCACAGGTGCACGATCAAAGTCATCCGACAGAATGTCAGAATTCCTTGTAGAAGGAAACAAAGTAATTGAAATAGAGGAAAATATTTCAGATCCTGAATACTGCATTTAACTATTGGCATAGCAAAGCAACAACATAGATAGTTATAATTTGCAAAGAGAAGATTAAGCAAACACATAACACATTGCGGCAAGTACACTACACAGCTGTGCTGCCTGGTTAGGAACTTTGTAGGTGGGCCCATTCTTCATCTATTTCCATAAAATCCATGATCAAGTCATGGCCTGTTCTAATTTTTCATTAGAGAGATTTGGATATGTATATTTTGCCTAATGAACTTTTTAAAAAAATCTGCATTAAAAGTCAAACTAATGTGAAAAGAAGTTTAAATTATGACAACGAACAATAGCACTGTTTAGATGCCTCGGCAATGGCTGAAACTACTGATATCAGCAACACAGTACATATCATTCAAGAAACTACCAGAATTATACCTGTCTTTAGACTTTCCAACCTAATATCATGTTGGTTATGAAAACCAAACTTTGCAAATTTTACAAGTTGCAACTTCATACTTGATTTTCAGGTAATTCTTTTGATCAAATGAACATTTTCACATAGTTTTGTTTTGAACATTTCAGCTTGTTTTCCCGGACTAGACAATCATTTCAACTCATACTGGGTGTGATTAAAACCATGAAGTTGGTAAATTATAAGGGGGAAAAACTATTTTTTTTTTCCCAAAATCATTCTAAATTTTTTCTTTACAAATCTAACGATTAATATCATAGATTCATAGAGGCTCTTCATGCCAAATTCATTTGGTACTTGATAGCAGAAAATTAAGACTAAAGACTACTAGGTCCTTGCATAACAAGTTCCACGAGAGAGAACAACCTTAAACTGGCCTTAGGTTGAAAGTTCAAAATTTTCACTTGATTTTTTTATGGAAGAAGTTCAAGTTGCAGTCTTGCAGAGTCCAAGAATTACCATACTTTAAGAGGCAAAATACATGTATCTCGAACAAAATCAAGAAAAGCCACATTCAACCAAATTACAAATACAAAGCCATAAGAAAAGCCTTACAAATATATGCCACTCACAATGGCTAAAAAAACTAAATCTTCAAACGCACTCAATAGAGAAAATGCGGAATAGCCGTAGTAATATTTTTGTTGGCATCAATAAAATCATCCAAACTTTTCAAAGAATCACAATGAACATAAATTCAACAAATAAAAGAAAAGCTGCATCCTTAGATGCTAGTCCTGGTAAGTTACGCAATATTTTACAAGGAAATATTATCATAAATCCACATTTTAGAAAAATCGAGACCAATAACGCAAAACTGAAAAAAGAAATGGCATTAAGTGAATTCGACATACCAACATCTGGCGGAACTCTTCTTCGGCGGCCTGTCTCTCGATAGCCTCTGCCTTCTTCTTCGCGGCTTTCGCAGTTCTCCTCTCTTCGTTTGCGATCCGGAGAGCCTCGCTTCTAGCCTCGTCCTTGCGCAATTTCTCCATTCTCTGCAGCTCCATTTCATTGATGTACTCCTTGCGGATTTCCTTAACTTTCCGGTCGTAATCGCGGCGGAGCAAGGCCAGCTTCCTGGCGGCTTCCTTGGGGTTCCGCGGCTGCTTCCATGAGTTTATGTAGGAGCTCGGAGGATTGAATTCGTGCTGGTGATGGTACGCGAGTGAGGATCCAGATGTGCTGGCAGTGGAGAAGTGGCGGAAGACGGCGTATTCGGCGGGGACTCGCCGGAGCAAGTGACGAGAGAGCGACATTTGTGTGTATGTGTGAGTGAGAAAGAGAGAGATTAAGCTAAAAGGGGTTTGGAATTTGGGGTTTGGATTTTGGGCCTATTCAGCTGCTTGGATTTTCCTATCAAGCCATGTGTTGGGTGTATTTGGGCCGGGCCCAATTTTTTATATATAAGTTTCTATTTTTTAAATATTTAAAATATATATAATAAATATCAAATTAAAATTTATATACTTATATATTTTATTTAATGTTTATTAATTTTAAATTCAGAATTAATATTAAATCTTTTAACATACGTGTCTGATTTGGATAAGTTTGAATGTCGGGCTTAAAAATTGGCTCAAATCCGCTCATCGAACTTAAGATTCAGGCTCAATCCTGACTCATGAATCATTAAGTCGGGCTTCAGTGACCCATTATCGTCATGTTTGAGCGAACTTGGATCGAATCGGAAAAATCCTTAGGGTTAGGTCTAAACTTCAAAATTTGGTTGGGATCATTTTGTCACCTCTACCTAGATTAACAATCGTACCAATGCCATGACGAAGAGGTGGAGTTCCAATTAATAAAACAAGAATACAAAAAATCAAGTATATGTAAAATTGTTTTGGAGCCGCCTATACTTTAATTAGTTTAAGCCGCAAAAATTTAATACAATCTAGCAAATATTGACATTTTCATCTTTGATTTGGCTCTTATGAATAGATATACATACATACATGATTTAAACATAAATATATGAATAGATATAGTGTGCCTTTTTCCCATATGCAGTTCAACGAAATGTAAAGAGAAGTTTATGGTGCATAAAGATTGTTGACAACGAGTCTTAATTTCTAACATCCAACTAATTTTGGTCCTCTCTACATTATGCAATAAAACCTCTAAACAATACTTGGATCTATCTATAAATATCTATAAATAGAGAAGGGAAACGCAACAAAGCATCAAACACAACTAATTATAGTTACAAATAATTAGTTGTGGTTCTTCTTGTTGCCTAAAGCAGAGATGGATTCCAAAGCGATTGCTTCCACAAGTCTATTCCTAGTTGTGGTTCTTCTTGTTTCTTCACAAGTCGCACCCTCACTAAACCCACGTAAGTTATTCAGTCGATATAATATCTATTACTCCATCTATCTCATTATTTTTTGTTTCAAAAGTTAATAAAACATTGATTCACAGTTTTGATCAAATTGAGCCAAAACTAATGGGATGGATGGAGTATCAGATACTTATGGATAAAAACATATTTCCAACATGATTTCATGCATTAGCTTTGGCTCCTCTTGTTATTTTTGTTGATGTTGTTGGGGTTATGATTGGTAAAATTCAGAGTATATGATATAATCACTCAACCCAGTTTTTGGAGTAATTATATGATCACTCGTTTAAATGATTAAGGATAACAATTAAAAAGCGGTGGAATTCTTAAAATTAATAAGAAACGAGGAGTTATAAATAGCAAGTGAGATTATGAGAATTTAAAGATTTTTTTTTTTCATATCAATTGATAAATTAATCATTCAAACTAAATGGCTCATATTGTTTTTGGCCATTTAGTTTGTGTATTGGTTATTTCTAACTTTGTTTAGATGAAAAATAGAAATGATGTTATATAGTCATGTTGTGTATTGTAAGTAATCATATACATAATATCATTCAATTTATGTCTAATGTCATATTCTTCCAAGACTTAAAGATGAAATTCGAAACTAATTATCCCACTATTGGAATAAGTCATAATCCATGAATCTATACTCAAATAAGACCAAAACAACTGCTTGAGTTTAAGGACATTAAAGGAAAACAAAACGAAGTACATGTCATAATCAATGGATAACCCTATTCAAATAGTTGCCGAAGAATTATATATGTTTTAGCTCATATAAGAAAGAGTCTTCATGCGAGAAACATCCTCAAGGATATACTGGTGCTTAAATATCGATAAACTTTTGCAAATTTTCAGATGATGAAGAAGGTGAGGAGAAAAGCAGTTCCGTTAACGGCGACACTTTTGGAGGTATTGGCTTTGGAGGCGGAGGAGGTGGTGGAGGTGGTGGCAGTGGCGGAGGAGGTGGTTATGGTGGGGGACGTGGCGGTGGCTATGGGGGAGGCGGAGGTTCTGGTTTTGGTGGGGGACACGGCGGTGGCTATGGTGGGGGGCATGGTGGTGGTGGTGGTGGCGGCGGTGGCTGTAGTTACGGTTGCTGTCGTTGCTGCAACTATGCTGGTGAAAAAAGAGATGCTCTACCTCAACCAAAGCCCTAAGTAATTCATACCACTAAGCAAGTAAAAAGAAAGAAAGAAAAGGCCACTTGTAACTAGATACTTACAAAATATCAAAAGGAGTATCATTTCCTTGTGTAAATTTATCTAAGATAAATAAACAAGTGCAGTAGTATAAAATGTAGGGTGGCTTCTTCTTCTTCCTATATAGAACTACTCTTGAATTCCTAATTCCTAATTCTCACTTGATTTCAGCATAATAAGGTGTTCTGTTCAACATATGATTTACTACTACAAATAGAATATGATTTGATTATTTTGTCTCAATTCTCACAAATAGTTATAATTCAGAGTATGAAATAACAATACGGAAGAATAATAAAGTGAAATAGAGATTTAAGAAACTGCAGAGAGAAATTAATGTAGGCGACAAAATAAAAAACCTACTAACATTCAGATTAAAATGAGTATTGTTTACTACTACATTGCATAATTGATGATAAAATCATTTAGAGATATATTTAGGGCCTCAATTGTACCGCGGTGCGTTCTGAATTGCCTCATGGATGAGATGTGGTTTTAACGCAGCAAATAGGGCAGTGGTCAGATGAATTGCTTGAGGAACTCCGTAGCAACGAGCCTCCCTCGTGTATTCACCGACAGTTTTAGTTCGCTAATCTCTTTATCGATGTCCTGCAGCCCAGATATATGAAGGAGAAGCTAGAACTTACAAGTCTTATTTCGCAATTTGGCAAGATAAATACACTATAAGATAGATAGTTGGTGAGACTCGGCATAAAAGAAACAAACTTCCATAACTGATGACCCATGACTCTATTATTAGCACTTCATAATCACTTGTGTCATAAAGATATTATGGGCTTTCTTCCCTAGAGAAATACTTAAGCTCTTTAAAGTTGAACAAGAATGCATATATTCTAGCTAGTAATCTTAGTTCTCTTGCTAGCGTGTAATTGGCTAAAAGGCGTACGTAGTTCACAGATCTTCGAATAATAGACACAAACTTCAAGCTATAGGCATCATCATTGAACTTCTTTGTCTCTGTATACTTCAATAATCTCTTCTTTACATCAAAGTATGTTTTATACTTTTATTAGATTAATGTTAGTTGCATCTTTACAAGAGATTGTTTACCTCCATGAACTGAACAATAAAATCTATCAGTTTCTGCTTCTGCATGTCCTCGCAATGATAATTGGTAATCAGAAAACTGAGGTCATATCCCTGATGAACCAAACAAAATGAAAATTACTATGAAAATAAATAAGGACATTTCTTGATAAAACAAGACTAGCAAAATTGCGAGTATATCACTAGGATGATCTTGAGAAGATATATTCATTTTTCTTTTGCACATGAAAAATCTGACAAGGAACTGGAGCAAACAAAATTTCACATCAACGCATCATCCAATACATCAAAGTGCAATGAACTTTAAAAAACCCCATTAAGTAGATGTGGAAACTCAAAATAAGAAAACAAGAGATGATAGTTTTCTAAATTACAGTTTGATCCCCTTTGCCCCTTGTTATAATGTAATTTACTTTTCTGGTGAAACAAACCATTGAGTTATTAGTGAAAAAGATATCACTTGATATTGGTAAAGATGCTTGACAACAGCTAGAAAGTAATACTAGTACAAGAATATACAAACCTGCACAGGTTTTCTCCTTAATACTTGAAATGCTTCTGCTCTCATGGACAAAAATCTAAGAAACTTCTTTGTAAGTATGTTCTCAAGTTCATCGGCCTGCTTAACCTATATATAAAAATGATAATAAAAATGTAAAGTTTCTCATTTTTTGAGATATCCAGAAAGATCACCTTAAGAATATAGTAAACTGTATATCATTAGAAAAATAACTGAATTTGATAATGACAAATGTGATCTGTCCCCTACCCCCTCTCTTAATGTAAAGAAGCTAAGAGCAGTATATCGGTAAGAAATGGAACTGATTTGGAAGAATTACGACAGACTCATCTCCAAAGAATTGAACCAAAGTTAAGGTACTTTTAATCCGTAAATACACATGAGCATATAATCATCTTGAAGTTTGAGGAAAATAGGACTCATAAAAGTACGCACACATAGCATACAGATATAACTATATAGGCAATATCTAGCGTAACTGCATAATCTTCACCAGGCTTGAAAAGGTGAAGGTATTAAATTAAACAACAAATTGAGTTTACCTTTGCAAAGAGATAAGATAGTCCAGGCAAACTGGAATTGGTGAAGTTTACTAGAATTTACCTTAAGGCTAATACGCAATGAATTTATAGATGTTTCTATCAAGCATTTTTCAGCTTCATTTCTGCATATCAGAACCTGGAATTGGAAGACACAAGGTAAACATATTCTTGTAAAAAGCTCAAAGGAGAGTAGAAGAAAACCATACTTTGTGTTGTATTGTAGAATTGGAGAATAAAATCATGTATTATTCAATAGAAGGGAGTACATATTTATATACAAACTATTGCTAGGCTAAACAAAGAAAGGAATAACCCTAATACAAATTACCATATTTACATATTATAACACTTCGAATAATAGAAGCGCTATTCAATGTTAAACTCTTTGTACTCGTTCATTTCAGTAGATAATCAATTTCTCGTAAGAGTTTTGTAGTATACATGGGACTCATCTATTAATTTTATTGGATTTGGTCCTCAAAAAAAATGCTAGTGAAGTCAAAAAAATTCTACAGTTGGCGGAGTTAAGAGTTAATAATTGGCATGAGCACAAATAAGATTAAAACATAACAAATGCATATAAGTAACTACTTGCAGTAAATTATGAAATACAGAGGTTGGCAAACTTTCATTACAAATTGCTTAAACTTGGAACCAACTAAAAGTGCACATCTTGATATAGGGTATATTTTTAAAACTATTTTGTCAGCCAGCTCTAACACCCTTTAGAAAAGTTAATGAATAAATGCACCTATACGGAGAAACTTAATATAAACATATCTTATTTCATTGATGCAATTTCTCTTTGACTTATTAAAGGACCATAGAGACCTGTTTGGTAAATAACCCAATCTTTTTACTATTTAAGAAAAATTTAGACGGGCCAAATACAGATGATGACATGTGAAAACCAAAAGTGCAGCACAATAAAACTATAAAATTCTTACTGGATTCAGTAGAAGCTCTGTACTGGTCCTGAAACCACAAAGCAAACGTTAGATCCTTCCAATTTAATTGATTATGTATTTAGAAATAGCTAGATACTTTTTTTTATTCATAAACCAAATAGACATCCAGATGTTGTTCCTAGTACAGTAAAGAGCGAAGAGCATCTACTAAAGTAGGCATTTTTCTATATAACGCGGTTCATTCTCCAAAGTTGAGGACTGTGTTCAAAGTTCTGATAACATCCCAATTTTCAAATGCCACACCTCACATATTTCCTAATGAAGTGTGCCAAAAATTGGCACCATTCTGAGATTTCCCCTATGCTTCAACCACATACTTCAGATTTCCCATGAATGATATGTCGAAGTCTCACATACAGATTCCTATTCACATGTTCCAAAGACAAAATTAGGCCTAGCCACCTGATTCACTCGCACTGATTTTAAACAGGCAGTGAAATCTCAAGAACAAATATTACTCTCTGACCTCTGTGAAGGTATTTCAATTTCTCTCCAATTTGATTAGGGCAATTTCAGCTCGGTTCAAAGCAATTTCTATCCACTTGTACGGAATTTCCTCTTGTTATCTTATTTTTCCCCTCAAAATCAATCATTCCATCAACTGACTCCAATTTCACCAATCTTAATTCCCCAAAATCCAAAATGAAAGCTTTTCTCGCTCAATACAAAAAAAGAAGGAAGAACAACAGTTTATTTTGTAGTTACAAATATATACTACATACTTGAGCTCAACTTCTGGTTTATTGTGCCTTTCCACCTCTTGACAGGGAAAATTCTACCGAAAAAACAAAATTACAGGAATGATCAAATCATCAAATAACAAATTAAGAAAGAATGCGAATAAAACAACAGAAATCACAAAATTTTCTTATATTAACAGAAATCTAAACCAACCACTGCTGAAAACCAATAAAAATCGCACCTGCAGGCACAAGGCAGCCTCTAGAGTGTTCCGAATGCAGGTGAGGTACAATCGCAATGAGTTCGCCTACAATTACACAGACCGAAATCCAATTGAAGACTAATTTCCAAAGCCAAACAGAAGAAGGTAGTTCCAGTAAAAGGTACAGAGACATCAAAAAATCAAAAATGTGTGAAACTGCGTTAGAAAATATCTAGAAGAAGATCTCACCATAATCGCGCGATCAAAGAAAAGGAAATAGCAATGACAATTCCTGGAATTTTCAGATTAAATTTGTAGAAGTTTACAACCATGAGCTCCTCTGTAGATTGCAACTGCACATATATAATGAAATTGAACATTTTGAATTAGAAAAAAAGAAAAATAAACAAAAAATTCCGACCTGCCGGAATCGAACCAGCGACCTAAGGATTACAGGTATACGACTACAGTCCTCCGCTCTACCAACTGAGCTAAGGTCGGATTTGTGTTAAAGCGATTAATATATCTAAATCATCTATTTTCGAACGTTTGTTCTAATATTGAAAGAGGAAGCGATTTGCAGATCCAAAGTAGTTCTTTTTACACACCAACTCATGGAGTGCAATGCATATTTATAGGATGTCTATTTTTTGAGTAATACTCGACCCTTTCGACCCTTTATTAGACTATGTTTATCGATCACCACGTCTTCAACCCAACCTTCTCATATTTATATTATTATATTCATTTCTTTTTTTTTTATAAATTTATTATTATTCTCACTCACCTACCTTTATTTTTATAGATTTATCAATGACCTTATTTTTAACCCAACATTTCCACATTTATATTATTATTAAATTAATTTTTTATATATTATTATTTAATTAACTTTTTTTAATAATTTAATTATGTAAAATAAATTAATAATATAAATAAAAAATTTTAATTTTTAAAAAAGTAGAAAGTAATATTAAATTGAGAATTTTCAAATTAACATAGAAATTACAATCACTAAAACACTAAAATCAAAATAAACAACTGATTACCGAATAATAATACAAAAATTACACATTTAATTATCATCACCAAACGTTTGCCATACGTTGTCGGATTCACTTGAATAAAGCTATGGTCAAGTTTATCAAGTTGCAAATGTCATATGCATGTGAATAAAGTTGTGGTCTACATTTAAAGCTCATCAATTTGAGTTGTCACAATCATGTTTTGGATGATAAAAATGATCTAACATATGCATGTGAGTGGCAAACACATCAATTAAAGTAGCAAATATCATACGCACATGTGAATAAAGTAACAAACACATGTGATGTGAGTGACAAACACATCAATTAAAGATTCTGAAAAAAAATGGATAACAACACCCTTATATGCATGTGAGTGAATAAAGTGACAAATACATCAATTAAAGTAGCAAATGTCAAACGCATGTGAATAAAGTAACAAATACATCAATTAAAGATTCTGAAGAAAAAAAAATGGATAACAACACCCTTATATGCATGTGAGTGAATAAAGTGACAAACACATCAATTAAAGTAGTAAATGTCATACGCATGTGAATAAAGTAACAAACACATGTGGTGTGAGTGACAAACACATCAATTAAAGTAAATGTCAGACGCATGTGATTTTTAGTTGTTGTCTTCAAAATGTGAGTATTAATAAATTTGAGTTGTCAAGTTCATTGTGAGATAGTAACAATAATTAAGATTCTTTCATCATACATAGATTTAAAGTAACAAAGATATAACATCACGATTTTACTAGTGAAATTTTATTAATTAAAATTACAAAAAGTGAAAATTACATAAATTGAAATTACAATAATTAAATCACAAAAACAAACAAGAACTAGCAAATAAAAATACAATTTCCTAAGGAAACAATTATGCCATTAGACGATGTTTTAACGCTTCTTCATTCAGAGATAAGTTACTCTTTCCTATCAAGGTATTGAGCATAGTTGATTTTATCCTCAAATCTCCTATTTTAGTCATTGCATCAACTTCTTTTTCACATGTGATCCTCATTGCTCGTAGTTCTGAAGTGAACTCATCGGATAAACCATAAGATTGTGATATTGTACATTTCCCTTTTCTTTTTGCCTTAGCTTTAGCCTTATCTCTACCAATTGGACGACGGATTGTTGTTGCATCACTGAGAAGAGTTTCTGGAGTGGAGTCAGTTGGATCATCTCCATCAGTTCTTAATTTTTTTGAGCTGCCACAATCTTCTTCAATGCTATCTTCATCTTCCATACGAGACCGTGTACGATCTTCACTCAAATTCATCTCCCAATTGGGATGGCGACGCATCACTTTATCAAAAACATCTTTATGCATAAATTTAGACATCCCACAAAATGTTTGTGCATGATCTTCAATATCATTATTTGACCAACCGCTCTTTTGCATGCGATAAGCTTCCTTGTAGCATCCAATCCACTTTGTTACATTTTGATTAAACCTCTTATAACGAGCTCTTACAGACTCCGCAGTTCTTATGTCGAATTTTGGTATCTTGTTTTCTCTTCCGCACCTTTTGTATAACTCTCAAATGTTATTCCAAAACATGAGACTCTTTTGATCGGTTCCAATAGTTGGATTCTCACTAATGATACACCATGAAGACATAAGTATAATGTCTTCTTGACTTATCCAGGCTTTTGGAGTGTTTGAAGTGTTTGTTTGTGGAAGTTGAGAATTTTGAAAGTAATTTGGAGAGATATTTGCAGTGGGTTGGTGATTTTCGGAGATAGGAGATTGAGTGGAATTTTGTGGAAATTGTGAATTCAAACTAGTATTGAAATTTGAAATTCTTCGGAGGTTTGTATATTGTCAAGGTTAAGGTTAGGATAATAACCTTAAGAGGAGATGAAATCTTGGTAATTTGAGTAGGGATTATTGGGATCCATTGAAAAGATGAACACAAAAAATAGATATGAGATGTTAATGAAAGAAGAATAAGAAATGATTTCTAAATTGTGAATAATTATGCCAAAATTGGTCTCTATTTATAGAGGATAAAATAATAAGAATTTTGATATAATTTATATATTTTTTAAATATATTATATAAAAGTTAAATTGATTTTATGATAATATTATGATAAAATATACAAGAACCAATCACACAATGACACTTGCAATATAGATAGATTAAAAAAAAATTAATAGGGTGGAGGGTGAAGGTTTGTGGACTCCTTCATTCCCACCCATCATTTTCATCTCATCCTATTTTTTTTATTAAGTAAATGGACGGCTGGCACACGTTGTGGGCGCCGATAAACCAGGTCTTAGAATCAGGTAGTCAAATATCCCATTGAGTTCGGATATTATCCGAAATCTAATTTTTTCTAATTATATAATTTATATTTTTAATTTAATAATTAAAATTTTTAATACCAAAATACTCTAATTAACATAAAGTGTTATAATATTTGAAAATATTCAAAAATATAAAATAATTTTGATTGACTCTAATAATTTCAAGTACTAGAATATCCTACTCAAAATACTCAAGTGGGATATAAATTCATAAAATTCTAATTTAAATCGACTTAAATGCCCAAAATTCCAGATAAAATACTCTGAGTACTTGACTCAATCCAAAAAATAGACGACCTTAATTTGTCTTTCACTATTATGAAATATTAATTTGTTTTTTCTTTCATCATTATGGAATATAAATTTGTCTTTCCCTATTATGGAACATTAGTTTGTCTTTCACTATTATGGAATATTAATTTGTTTTTCTTTTTGTGTAAATTTAACTACCAATTTACTCCCTTAGTCTCACTTCCTTTCTGCAACGTGGCATTTTAGATGTTACATTTTCTGTTTGGACACTAAATTAAGCCTAAAAAAAAGGTGGTCAGCACATTATTTACATCATTTTCTTCTTTGCATTGAAACTCAGTGCTCAACTAAAGTGAGGCGGAAAAATCTGGTGCCGAAAATTTGTGTGACAACTAAAGTTGGACGGAAAATTTTTGTGACAACTAAAGTTGGACGGAAGTAGTATTATTGATACAATTATTTCTTCGACATCCTTCATAGGAAAATAAATAAATAAATCTAATCTAAATTTCAAGCCCAGACTCTGATATGCGTTTCAAGCAGTATATGATTGCAATAACACCAGGAAGGTAACCTAAGGTTGTCAATCTCTGCACCAAAGTTAAGCATGAGAATATAGAAACACGTTTATACATGTTCAAATTTTCCTCTCTCATTCATCTTTTCTCTAGTAGAATTACAAAAACTGTCTGAACCCAATGCATGATTCCTAGAAATCAGTCTAACAATCACATTTACATGAGGCAGTGATACAAGAAATAAGATATGGTCGTGTGAAGATTTCAAGACACGATCAGAGAACGCGCAACTTGTTGGCAACATAGAGAAGGTGGCTAATGTTTGTGGGTGGATAGTTCTGCAGCAACTTAAGATTTGAAGTGAAGTCACCTGCGAGTAGGCGCTTCCGGACGATAATCAGCATCGCGCAGCAAACTCGAAGCAGTGTTTCCTGCAATCAGACCATTTCTCGCTTGGTTATTTGATTCCATCACTATATCATTTCAAGACTTATTGACAAGTACTCCTTTGCATGTTTTAGTAAGAATATAAAGAAAGAAATTGAAGCGAACATAGTAAACGAACTTTGTATATAGCAATCTAATGTATTGGTGGTTTAAGATATATACGATTTCAATTCCCCCTTGGAATTCTAAACATTTGTTATGCACCGGAAAGGGGAAGCTAAACCTTGGCTACTTCAACCCTTGCACTGTTAAGAGACCACTATGTGTTATCAACTCTTTCCATCTTTTATATTTTTGGATTCAACTTTAATGGCATCTAGTATAAACTTTCTTATGTGGTTTTTTTCAGACACATTCTAGCTTATTAATAAGTAAGATGCCGTTTCATGAAAATAAATATATATGTAATTGGATGATAGAAACAGATTGCTGATAAATCAATTAAATGATTAATAGATTGGCTTACTTGAGGACCATCAGGGTCACTTAGTAGCGTGTCCCAGATTAAGAGACTGTCTGCAAAGCTAAATTCTTGAGTCAAAAGCAGTGTAATCCATCTGAATGCATAAAACTGTGGGTTTACCTGCAACAAAACCACACAAAATTTGGGATTAAGATAAAAAGATATTCAACCAAATTACACGATGCAGGAAAGGAATCGTATCCCAAGCCCAAGTCCTTTAAAACCTAAGCAGCACCCCTTGGAGGTGTCAGTTAAATGTGTGAGATTTATACATGCTTGAGAATCTAAACAGTTTCAGAATATTGAAGAAATAAAGACGAGAAATAAATGGCAAGCGGCAAGGAAGCTTGGTCTGCATAATGATTCCTCCACGATGGTTGAAGAAGATTGTTCTGCCCGGGCAATGGAATCAGGTTCGTAACCCAAAGTAAGTCAAGTAGAAAATTCTTCAGACATGAAAGAAGAGTGCGTTTGCAATCCCTCAATAGTAGAGCTAGTTCTGTTCTCTTCGATATTAGTATTAGTTTCATCTAGAAAAAATAGCCTTTCTTTTTGGTTCCCTTCTTTTTTAATCGACATTTAGTTGGTGCTAGCTTGATTTTTATTCTATTTTATATAGAGAGAGGGAACCCTAACGCTGCTAACCTGGATTTTCCGCCTTCGCAGGCGCCTCCTTTTAATTCTGGATTACATACACGTTTAAATACATATAGAGACTCTTCACATGCTCATAGTGAACAGTATATGATATTTCTATCATAATATATAAAATCTCAATTGAAGTGGGCATAATATAAATTCTACTGCCAAGCAGCAGGCACAGTATCTTACTTTGCTAGTGAACTCAAGATGACGCCAAAGCTCCTCATCATGATCCTTTAGCAGTTGTGATAGCCTTGTAATTGTGGCACGGATACCCACAACACTGTTATCAAGTTGCTGAACGAAATTGTCACGGAATCCACTCAATAACTCCACAAAACAGAAGAATGTGTCTGCTTCAGCAGCCACCTGCAACTTGCCAAAAGATAATAGTAACTGAAATGAAACTAACAAGAAAATGAAAAAGTAAAGCAACCATAACAGCACAAGAGAATGAAAAACAATTTTTTTCTGTTTCTAAAAGTTCCCATCATGCATATTAGCACATGTCAACAACGGTTTGCTATATTGTTCAGACCCTCATTGGAGTTCCACCAATCAATTATGCATATATCATTTTGGCTACCGGTGGAGCAAAATCTTGAAAATTCAAGTTAGTAAAAGGTCGATGCAATGTCAGCCCTCAGGACTCTTGTAGTACTCCCTCCATCCCATAAATTTACTCCTAGTTCTAAAACACAGATATTACAAAAGTGGGTAGTTTGATAATAAAATTGAATAGATAAAGTAGGTTATAGAGTGTGTGGTGGACTTTTTAGTTTTCCATTTATGAAATATGACTAAATAGTTGGAACAGCCCAAAAAGGAATACAAAACTAAATAGTTGGGCCGGAGAAAGTATTACATAAGTTCTCAAGGATTTGTTCTTCGTCACCATCATCATTAACTTAATGCTGAAAGGTCAGTTGGGACTTTAAAACTTGATCAAAATTATATACGCAGAATACACGGTTTTTATAAATTGATAGAAAGATGTAATAATGTTACCATCATGTTAAAAGTAGGAAATGAAAAGACGGCAATGTGTCTGAAATAATATAAAGTGTATATTTCAGACTAGGAAGGAATAAGTTAACATGCTTCTTTCATTTCCAAAACTATATGGCATCATCGAGAAATAAATATTACCGAATTCTCCTCATCAGGATCACTTTTGAAGATATAAAATAATGGTGCCAAGATTTCATTCATTCCCTGTACATATCTTATTCCTGGATTTAACTTTGCAAAGACAATCAATATGCTCCTTAAAGCCTCCTGAAAAGAAAGACACGCATGGAGCTCGGAAAATATATTGATTTTTATTTGCTACCTGCTAGAAGAAAAAAGAAAAAGAAATAATTCTAGGTTTACTTGGTTGGATTTAGCAAAAGTTGAGTCCCCTGAGAAGAATTGTATGTCTGGATGAGTCCGCATGACATCCCGGTTAATCTGTTCCACGACCTCTGTCTCCTACAGGTAATACATGTTGTAGTTAAAAACAAGAAAGTGCTTGGATTGACACGAACTGTTCAAGATGTTCCATCGGAAAACTTGAGACTAATAATTCCATATTTATTTATAAGATGGACATACTGAAGCATGACATCATAAAGGTACACTGCATTCATTGATGAAGATGATGTAATAATTATACCTGGAAGAACTGATTCCATATGCTAGTCTTCCCAAGACTTAAGGGATGCTCTCCATGACTGATCTCTGATCTTGAGAGGAATCGTGGACTGCCTTTATCCAGTATATGGTTCTCAGGATTTGACGCCTCCAACCTCCTTGCGATCTCTGACTGACTAGCCATGGAAACAGTTGAGTACATATCGAGAGAGATTGAAGATGGTAAAAGGTTCACAGGTATTTATTCATTTCAGGCAATAACACAGTTTTGTTTGTTTATATATAAAAGGTGTCAAATACAGACTGAGCACGAGGAGGCGAGCAGTAAAATGTGGGTTCTAATAGGTAGAAGTATTAAGTATGACATTTTCAGCAAATGGTAGAAAGAGGATGAGCAGTTCAACACTTAAGGATGGAAAATATCCAGTATAAAATCTATACAGGTTCTCAGTAAATGACAATAATAAATTATACGATTGAAAAGGAATTTCACTAGAGCATTTACCAGTTCATGATTTTACTTTGTTCTCTTTCAGAAAATTTGTCTGGTTATGCATAAAAAGGCCCAGCAAGCCAAACATGCAGCAATGTCCAAATCACAAGGCAAAGAAAATGTCATGAACTTATTGGCAATATTCCTCAGAAGTCACCACCACAATACACAAAGCTAAATAATTGAAATTTTCAAATTCCAGAAGTTCTCTTATATATTACTACTTCACTTCAATATAATATATTTTATGTTTTTCACTTTTTCCAGTTGCAAATATACATCTCAGACGTGGGCAATAAAAAATATTTACAGTTTATTGGTTATGTAATCTTTGACAACTTACAGGATTAACCAATAGCTCCTCTTTAAATTGCTGATACTGAGATCGTTTTTTGGCTAATTCTGAAGGCCAAAGGGAGCGATCAGGTGGCAGATACCCCAATAGTAACTGCAAAAAAACCACATTTCTTGTAAACCAAAGTCTATGTAAAATGAAGGTCACTGCTTCCATTCTGCAATTAAGACTACCTCTGATTTGGATTTAAGGACTAATTCTTATTTTTGTAGTATTCAGGTGATGTTGTCAATCTAATCAAAGCAACCAAATATTGTAAGGAACTCCTTTGGCCTCATTTATTTGGATACACAGACAGCAGTGACATTTATACTTTAGATAATGATAACTCGAGCTGTAAGTTCAAGCCTGGCTGAATTATTTTGGTTGGAGAGCTTATTTGATTGCGCACAGTGGCACAGCCCAAAAGTTTTACGCTTATAATATCACAAAATATTCATCACAAATCTTATTTTTGGACATTTTAGTCAATGGGATAGTAATATAATCCCTCTGCCCATTAAATACTTGCTGGGGGAGAATGGGAACGGGCTTTAAGAAAAACAGGGTAAATTGTGTGTGGACACATATTTTAATAAAAACAGTGAGATAAATAGTTGTGGGGCCATGACCTCTTATGAGGTATGCAAGTGTTTCATATGGCATATGCAAATATTCATGGGACAGACTGAAATGGAATTATGCACTAGCATCTACAAGATGTAGGGAGTAATCTTTCTATTTTTCTATATAATACTACTAATATTCTTTTTAGATATATGTTTAAGAAGATTTTGAATGACTCAGTTAATTATACAACGTAAAGATAAAATCATTTGGATATAACCATCTTAGGATTTATGAAATCACACATTGTATGATTTTATCTCACAGTCTTATTTCTTCCAATTAAACGAGCTCTTCTTTTATATCATTGAGAATTATTAAAAGGGGACAAGAAACCATAAGCAAATAACACAATGTTATAATGACACGGAATAATTGCATTACTGCTGCTACAGTGCTACTAGGTAAATTATGGCTTGTGTAAATTGAACAAGTTAATAGGCAGAGATTCTTGCAATTAGAGTATCCAGCCAATAGAATTTCATAGCTCATGATAAGTGAAGCTTTAATGATTATCTGGACAATAGAATGCATTAATTACTCGTGGTCTTGGAAATTTCAAACTTCTCAGAAATATGAGGGAATAAATGAACATGTCACTGCAATGTAAAAACTCTCACAACAACAACTGCTTATGTAATTGACTGGGCTTACAAAGTTTCACATACTTAATCAGGATAAGATTTCTAGTATCTTATACAGTAAAACTCTCACCAAGATAAGAGAAGAGAAGAGAAAACCCATAGTTATACATGTTAATCCTGCTTTCTTCCATGCATATTTAAGTGTGCGAGGTGAACAGAAACATTCAATTCTATTCAGTTAAAATTGTATTGGGCATCACCTGAAAAGACAGAATCTTTATCGCTTATTAACTTAAAGTGTGAACGAAAAACTAATATTTGTTCTATTCTGATTAGGACTGTTAGGACTTAGGAGTGATGATATCAACTGTGATTTGTGAGCATGAGAAAAAAAAAACTTTATTTTCAATGATGAAATCATCTGTAACTCACTCAAACGCAGGAATACCAAACATATCACCAAAATCATACCTTCCACACCATTGAACGAATACCAGCTCCATCAGGTAGGCCCTGTAATGCTAGTCTCCGGATTTCTCCCATATTTATAACCTTCTTTGAGAGCTACATATGACAACAAAACATGCTTAAGTAAGCATCATCATTCGAAACATCATGCACAATAACATCGATACGTTGACACAAATGCCAGCATAAGAGAATCAAAACTAGCAGTCTCGTAATCTGTAAAAGGCCTCCTCTTCTACAAACTAAAGTGAAATCACATTGCCGTACATAGAAAAGACTGTCAACAGCTAGTAAAAAATCAGTTGTGCACAAATGCCGTAACAAAACCTCGTTTAGAATCTGATTCTGCCGAGAAACGTCCTTAGCAGCATCAGGCGCCGCCGCAGGAGACGCGGACTTCCCCGGCGATTCGCCGTCCTCCTCCTCGTCACTGCAACACGCACTCACATAATTCTCAGAAGCGCAACCCAACGGGTCACTACTCTCTTGTTTGGCGTCGATAGCGTCAACGGAGGACACCGCAGGCTGCGTCGGGATCACGGTGGCAGGTGGTGGAGCAGGAAGCGGCGGCTCAGCGGTGGCGGCCTCATCACGCGGCGAAGGAGCGGACCAGAGAGCGCTGTTGAGCCAATCGGGGACGCGTTTATTCATCAGAATCGGCGGCGAAATCGGATTGGAATTGGATCGAGGAAGAGTAGAAATGTGTAGATGGGATTGGGAAATGTAGAAATTGGGGAGAGTGGAAATAATTAACGAGAGTAGAATTTGCACAATTGCGAATAATTTGGAGTTTTGATGAAACCCAATTTAGCAAACACCATTGCTCGCCCGCCAAGTGGAGGAGGCCAAGCTTGAGTCACTTAGCATAGTGGCAACTGAGCTGTCAAAAATGGTCCGATTAAATATAAAAAATCCGATTGATTTTCGACTCGATCTGACTCAATTTAAAATTTTTTCAAATTTGATGTACGGAATGTTATGAAAACTCTCAATAGATGCACCAATTGATACTGACTGACATAAATCATATTGATAAAATGATCTCTCCAAGCGTGGACGATACATCTTTCGAACAAGTGAAACAACTAAAGTTCTAAAAAACCATTAATTCCGTTATAAGACCATAACATGTATATATATATAACATGGACATAATATAACTGCAAACTGATAAACATCGCATTACCCTTTTAACAATATTTAGATCATAACACTGACTATATGAGACTAAATTCTCAGGTGTTCGAAATTAAATTGACTTGGGACTAAGTATTCGATATTAAATTTATCCCATATTATCCAAAATTAAATTTTATCTCTAGTAGGAGGTCAACTTAACATGTTAATGTTATCTTGAAACTAATATACAACGATCTTATTTATTAGATGGCTCTTCTATAACAAACAAAACAAATAAGATTGCTAAATAAATTGTACTAGTACAATTTAAATATGCTATTCGTTAGAATTGAACAAAGTCACTGTATACATCATAATTTAATTTTTGTTCAAATGTATGGTTGTCGAGTCTAGACTTCAGAAAAAATGAGTCTAAATCCCACGTAGTGTGTCATCCTCCGAGCCACATCCATACTCCAAGGCCAATAATCACATCTTACATTCTTGATGGATTCTTCAGACACAGAACTTCATATGTTTTTGCAACGATCAACGACGATAGCGGTACCTCTTGAAGTTGAAGTAGACATGCAAAATTCCCCGTTCAAACGTACACTTGAATCCTTTCTTGTGTGAATACTCCCATTCCTTATTAACAATTCGAAAAGCCTGAACAGATGACGAATAAGGGTAAGTGGGATTTCTGGTTTCGTTTTTAGATTGATTACTGATGGAGAACGGAAGCATATGAATTTATAAAACAACAAAAGGACTGCAGTGCAGATAGCTTACTATGTCTTCGTACGGAAGCATATGAATTTATAAAACAACAAAAGGACTGCAGTGCAGATAGCTTACTATGTCTTCGTAAGGTGGTCCTGCATGAAACCTGATGATGCACGTCTCCCCACTATCTCCATCTTTCTCAATGGTGTAGATTGGAGCCTTTGATTTGTCGACCAGGTCCGGGTAGAAGATGTTGAATTTGTATCCTTGCACTATTTTTGGGGGTGGGTTATCATGATCATAATGCGTCTGGTTGTATTTGTTCCACTCGTAACCTGTGTGCACACGGTTAAAGTACTTGGGCTTTCTAGGACGGTACTTATCATGCCACCAATACACCTGCAGAGCATTAGTTTATCATGTCAGAGATTGAAGAAATTCCTACAATATCAAGATAGGTCGAACTTCAAAGAGATAAAAGTTAGTTAACCACAAGGGTACCTGAGAGTCGAGGCTGATTTCATCAGTAGAGCCAAATACGACATCACCTTCTTCCATTGCTCCCATGGCTTTCAAGGCAGTTCTCTCAAAGTTGTCCTCTGGAGGATTCTGTCTTGAGGACATTTCTTGGACACGTCGGTCCTCTTTTACAGCAATACGCTTCCTCTCCTGCACACACAAATGCAAACATATCAAGTACAGCCAGCTAGCCTGAGGATGTATAGCTAATTATCAGACTCGGTATGACCAGAAATCCCAAAGAAGAAAAGGCTGATGATAATAGAAGAATTATGCACTCTAAGTGAACCTCAGTCGTTCAGTTCAAGCTTCCATAGTGAGATAGAAAAAGAGAGAGAAAAGACAGGGAAAACATGAGACCGAGTCATTACTTTCCATGCATGACTAATTTTGTATCCCTCTTCGAGGGACACAAAGGCTTGCAGCCAAAAAAAAAGCCAAACAATGACTAATTTTAAGCACACTTCTAATGGCCCATCAAGCATAAAATATACAATCAGATTAATGCCAAATTTTACCAATATAGCTTTGTCCTCTTCAGGGTCAATTGCATCTTCTTCTTCATCTTCATCATCATGCAGTAATTGTGGTGAATATGATCCAGCTGGTTCTTCTTCTTCTTCTTCATCAGGGGCCTCCGCTTCTACTACAGTTGTTGGAGATACCCTAGCATCTGCATAATCATAGACTATTAGTTGACCATATAGTGTCCAGAAACATCAAGAAGCAAATAGAAAAAAGTATAATAAGCAAATTCAACATCTTCTGGGAAGAAAATAGAAAAAAGTATAATATTAAATTCAACAACCATACCCTCCATATCTTGATCAGACTCCTGCTGGTCATCAAGTTCTTGAGCCGGTTCTGTCTTGATATTTTCACCCTCGGATGGGGTCTCTAGGCGTTCCAAATGCCTGCGCAGCAAGTTGGCATGGATTTCCTTCAAACAAGCCTGAGATTCACAATAAGATGTCACGACTTTCTCAGCTTCACTCATTTCAAATACCAGAAAATCTAGGATGAAATTACTACCTTTGCCTTGTAAATGTGCAGTCGTTTAAGAATAGCTTCCCAATATTCAACCACTTTTGCAGTCCCAGATCGCATTTGTGATTCAATCTGGGATTTCAGGGCTTCTAGTTCACGGTAGGTTTTTCCTTGTAATAAATTTTTAACATCAGCTTCAATGCTCATATGCAGGCCTCGTTCTTCTCCAATCATTTCTGGAGGTAATTGCTCCCCTCGGACTCTGGCACGATCTAATGCATCTTTTTTCCTGGATTCAGCTAGTTCCCACTCAGAAACTACCAAAAGTGCCTGTAGTCCATATACACATGGGTGTAAAATCATGGCTTTACATTCATAACATTAGTTTCAGGAAAAACAAAGAAGCCCCTAGTCCAGCCATCATAATATGTTTGGGTAGGTAATGATGACAATAAATGATCAGCAGCCACATAGAATACCAAACATTAAATTTGTGAGCAATAGATTTGAACACATCAATTCTCTGAGACTAAGCCAATATTAAAAAAAATTAGAAAAAAAAAACACTAAGAAGAGCATGTCAAGAACTCCCAAAAAATGTGATACTCGTGATCATAAAATTTAAATTATACACTAAACTAAACCTTGTGTATATAGAGAAATAAAGCTCATACCTCCCAATATCTTATGTGTGTAGGAGTTGCTCTGTCTAAATCAAGGTGCATCTTTATGTCGTTATGAAGCTCTTCCATTTCTTTAACAGTCAAACCCTGAAAGGATAACATATATCTTCATCAAAAATCATGACTGCCACAGAGGTAACCCAACACATATAATTTCCTTTTTAAAGCATACAAGAATTCTGGTGGAGCATTATTGAAACAATGGCAGAAGGAATAATGACAAAGAACAATAATTTTAAGTTATATTATAAATATTTACCTTAAAGACCATGTACGGTTCATTTATTTCTATCTCAAAATCATCAGAAGGGTCTAGATGTTTAGTTAGAATGTCAATCGGCTTGATTCGACCTTCGCGTAATCGAATCTCAGATCTGACCTTGCTTTGATCAAAATGAAACTGCAAATAAAAATGTCTTGTGAATCACATGTGAGATAAATTTTGACAACAACAAAAGCAAAGCGCTAGGCATATGCAGCGGAATTTAATTATTTACCTCTTCTTCTTTCTTCTCCCAATCGTGGAACTCAGCTCGTGCACGCTCTCTAGCCAATAAGGCCTATAAATAAGAAAAGAACAAAAAGGCCATATGGGGTTAAATAAACAATATAGATGAATCAGTCAATTAAGTCGAGAATGTCAAAAAATATTGTCAAGTTTCAACAGCTACTATGTGTAAAGACCAAAATCTCACCATCTCTTCCTCGCGTTGTGCTTTCTCAATTGCCCTTTCTTCTCTTCTCTTTTTAACCTTTTCAATCTCAGCCTACGAAGGAAGTCGGTATAGGTAAATAATGTCTACCTGACAGGATAGTGGATACCAATGGCAATGAACACATCACAATGCAACATTATCAAAGGTGTAAAATAGTATCAAATAAGTTAAGTAGTAAGACTGCAGGAGGAAGGGATATTGGAAGGTTACAACTTGGTGAATATTCTCCTGGTTGTGATTCCACTAAACTCTTCAAAACATATTGAAACTCTATAATGTCATCACACATTTCACACTGCAGCATTAAATTGCCAGACAAGGAGAGGAAAACAAACTCAAGTAACTAGGATTTCCCAAAATACATCATAGGATACTTCAGCATCACTAGCAAAAAGGCAAAAAGAAATACAAAGACGCATACAGTAAGAAAATGTTTTAAGTCTAGAATTCAATATGCAATTCTACCAGCAAAAGTTCAAAGAAAAAGACCATGTCAAAGTTCAATTTATATACACTAGAGTCTAGACAAACGGTTCTCTATGGTTGCTCATTGACATCATATAATTCCCAGGCATGAAATATCACACTGGTTAAATTTTCAAAGTGTTGCCTCATCCGACAAATAATTAGTTCATAGCTCCATACACTAATAAGTATTATCCTCAGACAAATAGATTCATTGTCTACCTTGTTTCCACTAAATCAACAGAATTAGTTCAGCAATGATAATAAGCAAACATAGAGTTAAGGCTTGTCCCCCTTTTAACAGAAGGAGCACCATAGCAAGGCTATTCATGTTTACAGTAAACATGGCTAGAAGAACCCAGCATCTTAGACAGTATTTTACTACATCAATACTTTCAAAGAGACATAACTACATTATAAAACAGACTAAGAGTGAAAGAAACAATCTTACCTTTCTTTCCCTCTGTCTTTTCTTCTCTGCTTTTAGGGAGAACTCGTCAAGTGGCACACCCTGCGACACATCCTTCTCAATCTTCTTTCTCCACACAAATCTGAATTTAAAACAATTTCATTACATTTGTTGAAGTTGTGAAGCCATATGTTTGCACATTTCACTATAATTCAATGATCAGAAAACATTACAAGGCTGTAAGGTGTACAAGGGGCATTGTACTATTGTGGTGTATCACATACCAGACTACGTGAGTAAAAAACTCCAACCCTCTTTGCAGTGGGTGAAGTATCTCACCATTTATCTTGTTGGTGTTACAATAGTGAGTTAAACTTGATTCGATTACTTTTATCAGTTTAAATTAAAGTGTTTAACCTAACCCTATGCACATTTAACTCCAATAGGCGTTCGATGCAGAGCTCAAAGAAACTTCAAATCACTAGAATCTACAAATTAATGATAAGGGGATAAATAACAACTCACTTCTCATTCAAATTAGAATCTCCAAATGGATTCGAATCGTTGGAATAGCCGGAAACGTCACCACTCTGCAACTTCAATTTCTTCGCAACTTTCATAGCCTACATTAGGAAGAACAAAAAATCAGAAACGCAGTAAATACAAAACCCAACAGAAGAGAATACTGCAACAAACTGGGGGGCAATACGAACCTTCTTCTGAGCCTTCTTAGCTAGATACTCTGTAATCTCATCCTCGGTAATCTTCCGCTTACTCTTACTCTTTCGCTTCGATGTCTTGTCGGAATCGGAGTCGCCATCTCGTCGCCGTTTACGCTTCGATGGCTCATCGGAATCAGAGTCGGAATATTGTCTCCGTTTACTTCTCCCGCGGCCGGAATCCGAGGGTGATTCCGAAGAGGAATCGTCGGAGTGTCGACGCCGGCGTCCTGACGGCATATCTCCTAGTAAGTGCAATTAGGGTTGAATAATTCGAAGAGTGACTATGCAGCTTAACTCTACTGAATAACCGGATATGGATCTTCTGCAATCTGCAGTGGAGAATGGAGAGTAGCAATTGGCAAAGCACGGTTATGGCCTCAAAACGACACCACTTTGATTTTCCCTTTTTCTTTTCTTTAGTCTTTCTTTATAAAGTGTTGTGTTTTCAAATTATGAATTTTAAAATATTTTTTTCAAATTTATTTTTATTTCCTGATATTATGTTTTTAATTTCCGATTTTTTTTATACTGAGTTCTTATATGTATATTGGTTGATGGGTTTTTTTTTCGTAATTCTAGTTCACTAATTATTGTCTTCTAAAAATATTAAATTTCGTGTTACTCATTTAAACTAATTTATTGTTGAATTACATAATTTATAATAGATGGTAGCAAATAAAATACTACTACTTGTATGTAGTGTAAAAAGGTATGCAATTTATCTTTATAGTGGATAGAGCGAATATACTACTTATATACCTAAAATGTACTCCCCCTCCGTCCAATAATGTCATTAACATTTTGTTATTTTAGTCCGTCCATCAATGTTGTTAATATTTGAAACTTACTATTTATAGTAAGTAGACTCACATCATTCGATACACATAATTCAATAAAAAATATTAAAGCACGTGAGACCCAAATTCCACTCAATACACAATTTAATTAAAAACTAATAACAAGTTGGTTTAAACTCCATTTACTACACTTTTTCACACATAGTCAAAATAATACGTTAAAATTCGTGTCGGGTCAAAATGTTAATCACATTTGTAGACGGAGGGAGTATGATATTAATATTGTGAAATTTATTAAAATATTATATAATATGTTTTCATGATTTTTTTGTTGTTGATAATGTGCTTGATCATTTCAAACTACTCCATACTTTCTTCAACTTTCTTTATATGTTTGTTGTGTTTACAAATAATATAGTTTATATAGTTGTATACTATTATAGTCGAGCCGAATATTAACTTGTTCGAGCTTAACTTTTTTAAATAATTGCGTGTTCAAATTTAGCTCAATTTTTGACTTACATGATAAAACTCAATTCAATACATAATCGTTGAGCTCAAGTTCGTCTCGTCAATATATTTGATTATATTAAGTAATTATTGTACTAAAACTCAAGCTCGATTTAGCCATTAAACTACAAAAATGTTTAATTGTTGATTTGAACCCGTGATCAATTCAATTAATAAGATTGTGAGCATATCAACTAATAAGCTCGTAACAAATTGATGAGTAAGCTTGCGATCGAACAACTAAAATAATAGGCTTGTCATTGAACTAGGTTATACAAACTCTTAACATATTTGTGAGCATAATAAGTCGATTATCACGTTGTTCGAGCCTCACCATTTAGTTTCAATATGAATTTGACAAAATCTTTTCAATGGGTGTACAAATATATTACGAGTAACTTTATTCATCTACGACCTAATAATCTACTAATACTTTGGATAATTTTTCAATAATAGTATAAAAAAACAATAGGGTTTCTTATACGTATAAGCTTCATATTTAAATTGTGCAACTGCATATCTAGATCAACATCATAAGACATTTAGATATAAGTATCATTTTTGTTTAAGATGATTACATGTATCCAAATTTGAAGTTCGAAGGTCGCATGGGATTTAGAAGTATCATATCCAAACATGACAAATTAATAATTATTGGATCCAACAAATAAACATTATACTGGTCGACATGATTGAATATCAAAATTAGTTTGATGAGTTGTTGGATTCAAAATCAATACTTAATATTGAGAAAATGTCATGTAAGATTATCCATGCTAACAAATTTTGACTTACCTCACGTTATAAAATTAACCTATACTAATACTGACATAACATAATTTCGGGTAATTTCAAATTAAGTTAATATAGATTAACCGAACATCTCGTTAGTAGGTTGTAGGGGTGAGAATCATGACGGGACTGGATTACCCGTCCGAAATTCAAATCCCAAAATTAATTGATCTTGAGGTCATGGTCATGGTCCCGTCTCGATCGGGACTTCGGGAGTGCTGAATTCCGAAATTGAAAAATTTTAAGATCCGACCTAGTCACGATCTTGAATTTTCGAACAATACTAAAAAAATATGAATTTATAAAATTAATTCGGAAAATCGGGTGTCCGAATACGAAAATTTCCAAAATTTTAATCTCAATCCCAATTCCAATCTCAATTTTAAAAAAAATTCAAAATTCGTATAAGAGAAAAGTCACAATTCCGTATTCCAAATTCTTAACCCAACTAGTTAGTACTCTCTCCGTTCCATTTATTCAGACTCATACACATTTTCTCATTTAATAAATTTAAAGCACAAACATCTATACTCAAAAGTATTGCAACTAAATGGGTCTAAATAAGTGGGATAAATGGAGTATGTTTTTTCATATTTGAAAATAAAAATCTAGTTTATCAAATAATTATTGCAAGCTTTTAATAATTTATATATACGTTGCATTCGGCGGCAGTTAAAGAATTCAAAATTCAAAGCAAACTCAAAGGCAAAGCAACAACCATTACAAAAAGTGTGTGTGCGCGCCAGAGAAAGAGAGAGAGAGAGCGGCGACATCGCAATGGAGAAGTACGAGAAGCTGGAGAAGGTCGGCGAGGGAACGTACGGCAAGGTGTACAAAGCGAAGGAGATATCGACGGGTCAGATGGTGGCGCTGAAGAAAACCCGCCTCGAAATGGACGAGGAGGGGGTGCCACCCACCGCGCTGCGTGAGGTCTCCCTCCTCCAGATGCTGTCGCAGTCGCTCTACGTGGTGCGCCTGCTCTGCGTCGAGCATGTCGAAAAAAAGAACGGCAAGCCCGTCCTATACCTCGTCTTCGAGTATCTCGACACGGATCTAAAGAAATTTATCGACTCTCACCGCAAGGGCCCTAACCCTAGGCCGATGCCGCCGCAGTTGATCCAGAGCTTCCTCTACCAGCTCTGCAAGGGGGTCGCGCACTGCCACAGCCACGCCGTTCTCCACCGCGATCTGAAGCCGCAGAACCTCTTGCTCGATAAGGAGAAGGGGATACTTAAGATCGCTGATCTCGGCCTTGGGAGGTCGTTTACCGTGCCTCTCAAGAGCTACACCCATGAGGTATTAATTTTGGAATTCAACTCGATTTGTTGTTTAATGACTGTATTTTCATGTGTGATTTTTATGGAAATATGCAGATCGTGACTCTGTGGTACAGAGCTCCTGAAGTTCTTCTCGGATCAACTCATTACTCAACCGGAGTTGATATGTGGTCTGTTGGGTGTATTTTTGGTGAGAAATTGTTTTTATGAATTACTGTTTATTAGGAACTACTGAAGTTGGTACATAAATAAAATTTTTGTTACCTTCAGCTGAGATGGTGAGAAGGCAAGCATTGTTCACTGGAGAATCGGAGTTTCAGCAGCTTCTCCATATTTTTAGGTCCAACTGTCTTTTCATGTTCTTAATAGTGATTTAGTTGTTTGTTTCATTGTTGCATATTATATACGGTGCTTATGGCTATTCGTGATTGATTATATCTTGTTTGTTTCTATCATGATAATTTTGCTATAGATATGATTACTTATAACTGGCTCAAGATAGAAGCAAAATTACATTTTTCAGTAATATCTTAGTTTGGGAATTGAGATGAGGATATTGATGCACCCGAGGCTTTTAACGATTCGATTGACTTACCTGCTTTTGTTATGTGTTTTACTACGGCATTTTCTTTATAAGTTGTTTCTTTGCTATCGATCAGGTTCTTTTACATACACGTGCCTTTTGTCATGTACAAGGTCCCAATTGAGGATCTTTCTTGTCCAATCATTTCAATTGATATATTGACTAGATATTACTTTTTTTTTACTGTTTGTGTGCCGTCAAATATTCAAATGTAACATGAAATTCACTTCAAGCATTTCATGATTGCAGGTTGCTTGGAACACCTACTGAGAAGGAGTGGCCTGGTGTTACTTCTCTGAGGGATTGGCATGTGTATCCCCACTGGGAACCTCAAAATTTGGCACGCGTTGTACCATCGCTAGGACCTGATGGCGTTGACCTTCTATCGGTGATTCCTTAGACTCTCATTCTCTGTTTCCTTGGATTGATGTACAATCTATGATTATGTTCTCTCTTATTGCAAGTTTGGTAACGCTGACAAAGCCTATGTATAACTTATTTCACACTTGTTTAACATTAATACTGGCAATCCTAAGATAAATGACTCGAGTCCTTCTAAGTTCTAATGGACTATAATGTCATCTTCGTTCTCAATGGAAAGGATCTCACAATCTGACAATAGTAAAATATACGTGCATCTCATTTTGTTTAGAATTTTGAATGTTGGTTAGATGTTATGAGTCATGACATTGTTTTTTGTTGCACTTTTGGTTTATGCAGAAGATGCTTAAATACAATCCAGCAGATAGAATTTCAGCAAAAGCTGCTATGGATCATCCCTACTTCAATAGCTTGGATAAATGTCAGTTCTGAAACTTATAACGATGAAACTGGAGGCTGCTTGTCCCATTTCTACCATCATCTTGGTGGTGTGAGCAACTCTGTCGTGTACTACTATCAATTTCTATATAATGCATCATACCAAACATGGAATCATCTTATGCTTTGCTATTTGTATTTGGCAGCACATTATAGATTGAAGTAATGTAAAAGTGTTTTGTTGGTTGCAATCTGAGAGTTTCTACTGTTCTATATAAAGTCTGTCTCTTGTTGGAAGCCTTGGTTCATCTCTTGTGTAGGTATGATAATCACTTGGCAAGGCAGACGATCTTGTTGACTAAGTTACTTTTGAGTTGCTCAACTACTATCTTGATATTGTTTGAGAATGTGATTTAACTTTTCCTTATGTTGTTTTTCACTCTGTTCAATCCCTTTAATTTTCTGGTTCAATCGTTTGGATTTGATAAGGGCTTTAGTACTTTTGTCATTGTGTAGTTTGCAAAGCCTACTGCTCGCTGTCTTTTCGCAGATACATATTTGGAATTGGTATCACATGTATAGTTATGCTTGTGGGTAGGGCTACGCACAAGACGAGTCGAGCTTACTATCTTGCTTGAGCTCGACTCGAGTTTTTGCCTTTATGATTGAACTTTGTCTAAGATATAATTTGTTGAGTTAGAGTTTGGCTCAAGGATGATTTGGCATATCTTTGATTATATTGTAATCGAGCTCGAACTCAAGTTCGACTCGTCAAAAGCTTGAGTTTATTTTAATCATGTGCTAGTCAAACAAACTCGAGCACATGCCCGGCTCAGATAATATGAAAAAATATTAACCAAATTGACTTCTCAAATAATATAAATCGAATCGAAAGTTGACCTATCAAAATTGATTGATTTTAGTCGTTTTGTTTTGAGCCAAAACAATGACGTATTTTTCTATTTTTTAAGTTATAGTATATCTTAATTTTTTTGTTATTTCTAAGCTTCCATTTTATAAATTTAATATACATTACATAATTATATATATATTATCAAAATATAAAATAATTATTTAATATTTTTATTATTATATTATGATCGACTTGATTATTGTCTGAATAAAAAACATAAACTACAAATCGAGTTAGGTATTCAAAAATTTAAAAATGGAACCGCAAATTAAATGAAAATTGAACCAAAACCTATTATGGATTTTCTTGAATCGCATCGAGTATTGCAGACCTCTAACCACATTGTTGAGGACAATTTATGTTTGCAAGGTGATAGGGTAGAAGTGAGCTTTTGACTTTTGTGAACTCTATTTTGAAGGTGGAAAAGTTGTGTCGGACATTTTGACAAGTCAATAACTTAACATACTCCCTCTGTCCCACTAAATTAGACCCATTTGTATTAAAATAATACACTCATCTACTTTTCAAATGGGTCTAATTTAGTGGGACGGAGGGAGTGCATCGTAAGGAATAGTAGATACGTGTCGCATAATCTTTGACGGATCAAAGACAAATGAAGCACCGTTTATGAGTTGTCCCACTCACAAAAAGGTTTCTCCTCTTATTTCTTCGCAAGAGAAATTTCCATTTATTACAAACGATCCATTTCCAAATTTATCATTGATGGGTTCGTTTTGTCTCAAAATTCTTCTGGAAAGTGGAAACCTTTTCTCCAGAGATTAAAAAAAAGAAGAAAAGGACTTGATCAGTTGTTCATGGTTTGGTCCCCAAGTATTTCTTAGTAAATAGTATTGAGGAAACTGCTTGGGCCCCAAGTATCTGTTCTCGATTGCTAGTATAAGTAGACCCCATTTCATGCATATGCCACATTGAAACCCAAGCTACCTTCTTACCTCTTCTTTTCCCATATTTCTAAAGGTATAATTCTTTTGTATTCTTCTCTTGATTTCGCCCATTACTTTAATTGTTGTCTGCAAAATTCTCAAGATGCGTTGAATTAACGTCAGACAGTAAGGTCTTGCTGTGTGATTCATTTGATTGTGAGATCATCATAGGCCAGCTCAGTTTATATGTGTAGTAGAATTGTAGAAATTTGTATCCTTTGGTTTGTGAAAAAATTAATCTTTTTGGGATTATTTCTTACTCTTTTTCAGTACCTTTTATAAGCAGATCACTGTGTTTTCTGCAAAATCTTCATTAAGTCTAGGGTTTATTGACCTTTTCTAGTGGAATATTTCATAAGCTTTTGTAAGAGTTGAAGTAAGATATTCATATAGTGATTAGTGTTTGTTTTCTTGAATATGGCTTTTTGATTCTTTATTTTGTGACCTGGTTTGTGATATATTAGTCAAATTGATTTATTTATTTACTGTTATTGAACAATTTACTAGATATACTTAGGAGTGTAAACGAGTCGAGCTGAATAATACTCGGTTCGTTCACGTTGTTTAGAATATTAGAGTGTTCGAGTTTGGCTGGAGCTCAACTCGTTGTGGGAAGCTTGATAATAATATTTTTGAGCTAGAGTTTCAGCTCGGCTCGTTTAATATTGATATTAATGATTTTCGAGCTCGTGTTTGAGTTAAAACTCGTTTAATATTGATATTCTGGTGCTCAATGAACCAGAGTTTTTGTGCCTGCCTTAATCTAGTACTGAAATTTCATACTTTTTCTTGCTGCTGGTTTCATAGGACTGTTAAAAGCTAAGGCATGGGTAAGGAGAAGACTCACATCAACATCGTGGTCATCGGCCACGTGGACTCGGGGAAGTCGACCACCACAGGGCATCTCATCTACAAGCTTGGAGGAATCGACAAGCGTGTGATCGAGAGGTTCGAGAAGGAGGCTGCTGAGATGAACAAGAGGTCGTTCAAGTACGCTTGGGTTCTCGACAAGCTTAAGGCCGAGCGGGAGCGTGGCATCACCATCGACATCGCCTTGTGGAAGTTTGAGACAACCAAATACTACTGCACTGTCATTGATGCTCCCGGCCACCGTGACTTTATCAAGAACATGATCACCGGTACTTCGCAGGCAGACTGCGCTGTGCTCATCATCGATTCGACTACTGGTGGTTTCGAGGCCGGTATCTCTAAGGATGGCCAAACTCGTGAGCATGCTTTATTGGCTTTCACTCTTGGAGTCAGACAAATGATCTGCTGTTGTAATAAGGTATTCCATATTGGCACTTTACACACAGAAAATCACTTTCACTTTCTTATATCCATACTCAAAAGTAACATGTCATTAGTAATGGGACGGACGGAGTATATTTTCTGTATGCACCTGTTTTATATGCTAAGTGCTTGTATGTTGTTAGTATGTATGTCTTTTGGTCTGAAAATGATTCTCTTGCCTTGATTTGGATGATGTTTAGGTCCTTTTTTTGTGTAGTTCTATGCTGTCTTTTGTTGGCTGCAATATGTTAGATTATGGTTTAAATGAATTCACTCAACAAGTGTATATGTCTTTAGATGGATGCTACCACTCCCAAATACTCAAAGGGAAGGTATGATGAAATCGTAAAGGAAGTCTCTTCCTACTTGAAGAAGGTTGGTTACAACCCGGAGAAGATCCCTTTCGTGCCGATTTCCGGATTTGAGGGTGATAACATGATAGAGAGGTCGACCAACCTCGACTGGTACAAGGGCCCTACTCTCCTCGAAGCTCTTGACATGATCCAGGAGCCTAAAAGGCCCTTGGACAAGCCTCTCCGTCTCCCGCTTCAAGATGTGTACAAGATCGGTGGGATTGGTACTGTCCCCGTTGGAAGGGTCGAAACTGGTGTCATCAAACCCGGGATGGTCGTGACTTTCGCTCCAACTGGGCTCACGACTGAGGTCAAGTCCGTCGAGATGCATCACGAGGCCCTTCAAGAAGCTCTCCCTGGCGACAACGTTGGCTTCAACGTCAAGAACGTTGCCGTGAAAGATCTCAAGCGTGGTTACGTGGCGTCGAACTCCAAGGACGACCCGGCAAAGGGAGCTGCAAACTTCACATCCCAAGTTATCATCATGAACCACCCTGGCCAGATCGGGAACGGCTATGCTCCTGTGCTCGACTGCCACACTTCACACATTGCAGTGAAATTCGCCGAGCTCCTCACCAAGATCGACAGGCGGTCGGGGAAGGAGCTCGAGAAGGAGCCAAAGTTTTTGAAGAACGGCGACTCCGGGATGGTGAAGATGATCCCAACCAAGCCCATGGTGGTGGAGACTTTCTCCGAGTACCCCCCATTAGGGCGGTTTGCGGTGAGGGACATGCGCCAGACTGTTGCTGTTGGAATCATTAAGAGTGTGGACAAGAAGGAACCATCAGGGGCTAAGGTTACTAAAGCAGCAGCAAAGAAAGGTGCTAAATGAATAGTGTGGGAACAGAGTGTCTCTCTCTTTTATTACAATAAGACATGTGTGTGTTGTATTTGTTATATAGTTGTGAGTGGCTTGTTTTGTGTGTGTCGGAATTTGTGCTGTTTCTTTTGGAGTATTTGGTGTTCATCTTCTTGCATCTCTACCTCTCAGAGTTGGGTGCTTGATTTCCGGTGGCATCTTATTAGTTAACACATTTGTACTTTTGTATCTATGCTAATATATGAAATAAGTGTTTGTGTAGTTGATTGCAGTTATATTCACTTTGCTATAGTTTATTAGCTTCTATTGCTTTCCGGATCGGCCACTAAATTTGTTTAACTTAAAATTAGATTGGAAAATTGTTCAATTAAAAACATAAGTGGGTTGCTTCTTCTTTCTAATGATTAATTGAAGCCGCATGAATCTATCCATTTATTCATTCGATCCAATTTTATTTTGTTCTGTTTCAAGAATTCGAAAAAGGTTTTATACCTACGAGAAAATGAAATATTTTCATAACTTTCCATTGTTACGATATGCCATTTTTTCCACTTATTCTCTTTCGTGATCAGCTACGGTCTTCCATTTAGTATTAGAACTGGCATAATTGGCATTAAATCTGATGAATTTTTTATTTTTCTAAAACTTAGATTTCAAGCCTATTCGAAAAAGTTTGAGGGGTATATATGATAGAATCGCTTTTCTACGTATAGTGTGTATAGTTTAACGTATTTGCAATTGATATAGCATGTTACGTAAATAAATAATATTGTTTTAGTAAAAGTTTATTCATTTTCACTTATCGATTGCTCGATAATTATAATTGAACATTTATTTTATATAAAACAATAAAACACAAAAGTTGTAGTGATTATATATTTACTTGATATTATCACATGAGTTGCAAACATATTAAATATATATAATGTTCAATCGAGTCTCGTACACACTACAAAGTATTCGATCAATATATTTTATATCTTTAAAATTTTATAAATTATTTGATTCAATAGATATTTATACAATAATATTTTTGATTATATATAAATATTGTAATTTTAATTAATTGAGTTTAAATTAATAATAAGTTTTTTAAAACAAAACGATATACATTATCTAAATTTAAAATCCATTTGATTCAAATTTTTTAACGGGCATACCTTTTTGAACTCGATATTTTGAAATTTAATCCACCAAACTCCGATTATTTTGCGCGAGCCGGCTAATACAGGTCCATTTTAATAGTTATAGTGATTATATATACTACAAAAATTATGTATTTTTCAAGGTTAATTATGTATATTTCTCAAGGTTAAGAACTTTCCTACATAATTTTTGTTACAAAAATCAATAAATTTAATTTGTTACATTTTTACTTAATATTTCTATGCGTGAAATTTTGTGATTTTTCATTTGAAAATATAATAATTGAGTATTTCAAATAAATCTATAAGATTTACACAATAAGATTCCGTTAATTATTTTATTGTGAGAAAGCAATAATTAATTGTTTATTTCCAAATTACACTCCATATGAATTGTTGACTTTCGATGTTATCAAGTCAGAGAAGGACTAAACAGTCACTCGGCCCGCAGTCGCAGGGGTAAAATTGTCAAGTGGGCTCAAATATCGTTTCCCTAAACCCTAGTTTTTAACTATAAAACTACGCGCACCCCCACAACCCTACTTCACAATACATTCCGCAGAGGCCTCTTCTCTCCTTCGCCCATCGATTATCTTTGAAGGTTCAAATTCCTCCTCCTCTCTTTTATTCATGTTTAGATTTAGATTTGTAGCTGTTGTTCGTACGTTTAGTGTTGCTTCTTCGGATTTACTTTATGTGAGCCGTTTTTAATAGAGAAAAATCATTGGTTTCGGAGTAGATCAGCTTTAATCCGAGCTGATTTAACAATCTCCAAGTTTTTTTGGTAGATCCTTAAATCTATATCAAAGCTTTCGATTTATGTCTGGTTTTTATTGTAAATGGTCTGTGAAAAGTTCGATTTGATATATCTTGTTTGGTTTTATGCATGTACCAGTTTGTTTTGTTAAATCTTAAGCGAATCTGTGGAGTATTTCTGTCGAACAATAGTTGTATTGGCATGCTTCTACGTATATCTTGTTTATATGATGATTCCGTTTTTAACACATCGATATACTTTCGGATTTATTGATTAATACTCTAATTGTGTGTTGTTAGTACATAATTGTTTTTATATTCCATATTTTTTTAAAAATCGATGATTTTGCTGTACAAGTATCGAGTATTATCTTATGCTATTAATTTACATGGTAGATCTATGTACTGATTTGAAAAGCTAACATTTTTTATTGAGATTTATCTTACTAGTTTTAATATTTTTATTTTCTTTATTGTGAACTATGAATTTGACTTGTGTACTTGATTATTTTTTTGCAGGTTTAATACTTACTTTTGAAAATGGGTAAGGAAAAGATTCATATTAGCATTGTGGTCATTGGTCATGTCGACTCTGGGAAATCGACCACCACCGGTCATCTTATCTACAAGCTTGGTGGTATTGACAAGCGTGTTATTGAGAGGTTCGAGAAGGAGGCTGCTGAGATGAACAAAAGGTCCTTCAAGTACGCGTGGGTTCTTGACAAACTGAAGGCCGAGCGTGAACGTGGTATCACCATTGATATTGCCCTCTGGAAGTTTGAGACCACCAAGTACTACTGCACAGTCATTGATGCTCCCGGACATCGTGATTTCATCAAGAACATGATTACGGGTACATCTCAGGCTGACTGTGCTGTTCTCATCATTGATTCCACCACTGGTGGTTTTGAGGCTGGTATCTCCAAGGATGGCCAGACCCGTGAGCATGCTCTACTGGCTTTCACTCTTGGAGTGAAGCAGATGATCTGTTGTTGTAACAAGGTAAACTTGCTAAAGAACTTCATTCGTTTGAAAATCATCCCTTATATTTTGTATTTTTAAATGTTGATCTAAACTAACCATCTTGATAATTGTCTTTAGATGGACGCTACCACCCCCAAGTACTCCAAGGCTAGGTACGATGAAATCATCAAGGAAGTCTCTTCCTACCTGAAGAAGGTTGGCTACAACCCAGAGAAGATCCCATTCGTTCCTATTTCGGGATTCGAGGGTGACAACATGATTGAGAGGTCGACCAACCTTGATTGGTACAAGGGACCTACTCTCCTTGAGGCCCTTGACAATGTCTCCGAGCCCAAGAGACCCTCAGACAAGCCTCTCCGTCTCCCACTTCAGGATGTATACAAGATTGGAGGCATTGGAACTGTGCCAGTGGGACGTGTTGAAACTGGTGTCATCAAGCCTGGTATGGTTGTCACCTTCGGCCCAACTGGGCTCACCACTGAAGTTAAGTCTGTTGAGATGCATCATGAGGCTCTCCCAGAAGCTCTTCCCGGGGACAATGTTGGCTTCAACGTCAAGAACGTTGCTGTGAAGGATCTCAAGCGTGGTTTTGTTGCTTCAAACTCCAAGGACGACCCCGCCAAGGAAGCTGCCAACTTCACCTCCCAGGTCATCATCATGAACCACCCTGGCCAGATCGGTAATGGTTACGCCCCAGTGCTCGACTGCCACACTTCCCACATTGCAGTCAAATTCCAGGAGCTGTTGACCAAGATTGACAGGCGTTCTGGAAAGGAGCTCGAGAAGGAGCCCAAGTTCTTGAAGAATGGTGATGCCGGTATGGTGAAGATGATTCCGACCAAGCCCATGGTGGTGGAGACCTTCTCCCAGTACCCTCCTCTTGGAAGGTTCGCTGTTAGGGACATGAGGCAGACAGTTGCTGTTGGTGTGATCAAGAGTGTGGAGAAGAAGGATCCATCAGGAGCTAAGGTCACCAAGGCCGCAGCCAAGAAGGGTGTCAAGTGAATTGTGCTATTTAGTACGTGTCTATTTATTTACTTCAAGAAACACTTGTTTTGTGTTCTTTCTACATTTCTTCGACTTGTTGGTGTCTTGAGTTTGTCTCTGTTGTGCGATTTTGGTTCCCAGACATGGGTTCTTGATCGCAGGTGGCGTCGTTTACTATGACTCTTATGCATTTTGTTTGCTTTTATAATTTGTAGTCGAATATTGAGTTTTGTCCCGTTATATTGAGTTTTCTGCTTCTTTTAACCCTTTTCTGTTTATTTCTTATTGCATGCTTTTTCCTCTATAAATGTGTTAAATTTGAAAAGATTGTGCTCATAATTTGTGTCTCCCATTATTTTATCAACTTTTTTAAATTTCTTACAAATAATATAATGATTTTGGTCATTGATTTTCTATTGAGGTTTTGTTTCAAGATTGAATATACAAATTATATAGTGATAGTCTAAAGCTTCTGTAAAGAACTTAAAATTTGTATTTCTGCTGAAGGTCTCTTTAATTTGCACTCAAAATTGTTCCTTCACTATAAAGGTTAGAAAGTTAGTATATATCGTATACCCTCAAATACTCGCTTTGATTTGATATTAGGAACAATTTGATAGTTGAATGGTGAATATATTGAAATTTTCATTCCACTACTGACATATTAAGTTCATTTAAAAAAAGTGCTGTTTTATCGAACTTTACCTAATTTCATCACTGTGGGAGCTTTAGCATTTGAGCGTGAAGTATTTGGGCCTTGTTGGGCCGAAATTTCATTGGGCTGCATATTCCCTAAGCCGAGTCCAGTCCAGTTCCGTTAAATAATCCCCTATATACATATATACATATATAGCATATAGGAGGAGCATTGGATTCTATAGATTCCTTGGACTCCTTTACAGCATCTCCAGGCTGACCCCAGCAGCGAACTCTCTTCGATTAGGGGTTCGTTGCTTGGGTTTGCTCGAGAGGTCCGCGTGCTGGATACGAGACTCGTGAGTCGATCCTTGCACATTCTTCTTTTTTTCTTTGACATGCAAGTTCTAATAGAGTTTGTGTTCTTGTGTGTGTATTGTCTTTGTGATAGAAGATTAATGTCCAAAATTAAGTCTCATACGAGTTCTGTAGCAAAAAATTATATATTATGTTAAAGAAAGCTCTTAATTTAAATTTCTTTGAATGGGTAAATCAATCATTTATACTTGAGGGTATGATATTAATCCTCTCATGCATACTAATGATGTATCTCAAATGCATTTTCTCTAGCTCCCGAAAAAGATATATGAACTGGAGTATTTTTCCAAAATAAAGCTTTATTGTTCAACATTTTGAACTAGTCAATCTCTTCGAGAGTATTAGAGAGTATTATTAAAGGATCATCAATGCCTAATGAAAGATCATCAATTCGAGAGTATTCAACTTCAGCTATATTTGGTATCCATGACACGATACTCATCTTAGGATAATTGTTCTATAATTGTGATAATCATAAAACAATTATCTTGAGATGAATATCATGTTATGAATACCAAACATAGCCTTCAAATATAATTTTGTTTATAGTGCGGAAATTAAAAGTATGATTGAAAAGAAAATTTAAGTTGGAATCAAGTTGGAATTGAATATGTGAAAGGGAAGCTTTCCCCTCGGGTTGTTGGGCTGAATTTGTATAGTGCCAAACAAGTCACTAACAAAATATTAATCCCTCGTTCCACTTCAATTATCTTATTTTATATTTAAATTAATGTATTATTATAATTAAATGAATAATTGAAGCGAGAGATAGGAAAACATTATAAGAGAATTGAAGGCTTAAAGCAGTCCAAGTTATTATGAGAGCATTATATACAAACAAAATAGATACAAATAAAAATGGCAAAATAAAAGCAACACGTGTCAAGATTGCCAGAGCCGAATCCACCATTTAAGTATTTGATTCTCTGTCAAGTCTCTGCCAACATATTCCTATTGTAATGAAAATTTTGAATCTAAAAGCAAATACATTTCCAATAAAAAATAAAAATAAAATAGAAATAACATTACAGAAAGAGAAATTAAATTCTAAGAACTGGACAAAACGATGTCGTATTGCACATCATTTAATGATAAATACTTCTTCACCCTATTTAATTTCACTCTTCTCTTCCTTCTCCACACAAAACCTTCACTCTTCACTCTCACTTACAAATTTACACACTGAAAAAAAAAACAAACAAGAAAAAATGTATGGAAGCGCCACTAATGGGAGGATAAACATTTCGATCAAATCTCAGGTTCTTTTCTTTTATTACACAACTCCTTTTGGAAATTCTTTTTGGCTGATATATTTTTTTCATCAATTTATATTAACTGTGTTTGTGAGTTTATATATGTGTGATTTTGTTTCCAGTTATTATTATTATTTTTGGTCGAAGATTAATTCGTTATATGTGGTTCAGTGCTTACAATTAAGATATCATGATAGTAATTTTAGTGGTTTTATTGTATAAGAAATAGCAAAAGTTGGTGAAAAACGTGTTTATGCTTTGGATCTTTTCATTGATTTTTCTGGTGTTTCTACACAAGAAAATGGCTTTAGAAAAGTATTTTTGTATTGTAATTTTATTTGAATTTCAATGGTTCAAGAAGAGGAGTTTTCACTTGTGTTGTTTGTTATATGAGCGATAAAATGAGTATTCTTAAGTGTTAAATATTAAATAAAATTAATTTATTTTCAATATAAATTATATTTATGTTTAATAACAGGTAGTAATTACTATTGTTTAATTTGAATATTATATTTTTAAACTTGTAAAGTTGAATAGAATCTATAAATATTTATTAGATTAAAATTATATTTCTAAATTTATAAAGATAAATAAAATTAAAAATATTGATTATTATTGATGATTAATCTATATTAATATTAAAAAAAATCAGTTCATTTTTATTTCGATCCAAAAAATTTGAATGGAACTTTTTTTTATTGAACTAATATATAGTCAGTCACCTCTAATGTGGCTGAATAGATTTATTTTTGTTTTATTCCTCACTTCACATTTAATGTATTTATGATGACAGATCAGAACATAAGGATTGGAGATGTCATTGATTTATTTTCCTAAAAAGTGTTATATATATATATATATATATATATCAAATTTTAGGAGTCACTATTTGACCCTTATATTTTGAAAATTAGAAAATACGTATTTTAGTTTTAAAACGTTGATTATTTGATATTCACATATATTTTTCTTCAAGAATTATTGAACTCTAATAATTACTACTCCTACATACTATTGTTATAATCTACCTGAATTATGTCACGTTCGATTTCGACACGTTTGAAAATTGAAAGATTCGTATACAACATGAGCTTCGTAAATGTGATTCGAATATGACATGTTCGATTCTGACACATTTGAAAATTGAAAGGTTCGAATATGACATGAGTTCCATAAATGAGATTATTCGAATTAGTTCATTTATTATTCAATTTAACCGTATATTCAAATTCGAGCTTAAATTTCGTTAAAGTACGTTAACTATTCCAATTCAAGCTCGTTTATTCAATTATTATATATACATATCATTATATTACCTGTAAAAGTTTGTAAACTTTCGTGTATATGAAATTCATAATATATTTGAAGTTCAGCTCGTTGAAGTTCATGAATATACTTCCTATCAAAATTTACAAACTATTCAAAGCTTGACTAGTAAAGATTAGATTCGACCACATCCGCGAGCTTTTCGAACCAAATACCATTAAACTCAAGTTGAGTTTGAAAAAAAATTCAAACACAGTTCATAACTCGAGTTCTGTTCATTTATTGAACAAACAAACACCAAACGATCTTCTATTGAGATAAATTTCGAATAGTTCCCGAATAACTTGATTGATTATTATATAGAATGAAATAGTAACCAATGTTTTGTGGTTTGTAAGGATGGAGACATATCATATTTCAAGGTTACTGCAAACAAGAAGGCTTATGATGTACTCAAAGCTTATTGTGAAGACAAATATTTCAAACTGCGTGAATTCAACTTTGTCCACAATGGAAAGCATATCAAACTAGACAAGACCCTCATTCAGGTATATTTTAATTTTTATCATTGCCTATTTATTATTATTATTATTTTCCACAATTAAAAGATTTTTGTGATAATATTTGAGATCTTGATAAGTAAAAATAATTAGTTTTTTAAATATGCTTATTATTAACACATGGTTTGTAACTTTGTATATTGTATAGCACTCCCTCTTTATCAAAATATGACATGTTTTAAATTTTTGCAATGGAATAATTAAGGAATATTAATTAATACTAGATATATTAGTACACTCTCTTTTCATACTCCATAAATTTGGATATACAATAGTATTAATGAATGCAATTATAGTAGTTAGTATTAATGAGGGTTGGAAAGGGAAAAGTTTAATAAATAATAAGTATTGGTTTGAGAAAAAAAATTATATTGTGATGCAAAATGAAGATTTTTTTTTATTTCAATTGTAAATGCTCAAGATCTTATTTTATAGATATTGATGGTATCAATTACTCATACTATATATATTTTTCCCATGTGTTGCATAACCAATTTAATTAATTAATTAGTAAATATTGACCCTTTTATTAAATTGGAAACTTGTTTGAATTTTGTAGCTTGGAATAGATGATGGTGATGAGATAAATGCATTGAGGATCCATGGTGGAGGATGATATGATTTCAAGACATGAGAGAATCTAGTAACCTTATTTTTAGTGATATGTTGTTTGATTATGACTTTTAATTATTTGAATTATGCAAGTTAGTACTTTCACGTTTGATTATGATTATGGACTTATGTTGAAGTTGGTATTAATTAGTAGACGTTTTCATTATTAAGAAAATTCTACCCTCCAAGTTGTTAGTGTCTTCATATTTATTTTGTTTTCTATTTATACAAACTTCAAATAAACAAACTGAATAAACTCACGAAATTACAAAAATACCCTCCTGGTGAAATGAGTTGAATTTCCTCTGCAAGATAACTGCTGCTAGCTGCACAGTTATGGATATGTTTGGAAGAGAACATATTTTAAGAAAGATTCTTTTTTCCAAAATAGCTTTTTTATTCTGAATTGTAGATTTAAATTTTGCCTCCCATTTTAAAGTATATGTGTAAATTGTCTTAATACTCATGCCTGCTCCCCAACACCCAGGGGCAATCTAGGGCTGAGGTGTAAACGTGTCGATTTGAGTTGAGTATTGACTTGTTCAAGTTCGAATTCGCTTCATAAGTGTCAAGCTCGAGTTTAATTCGATCAGATTTACTTTTTCGAGCTTGAGCTCGATTCAATTAAAATTCGATAATCTTGAGCTCGACTTGATTAGACTTCATTATTTATATAATTCGAATTTTATCTCGAGTAAGTTTGTTTAGGCTCGCAAACCTATCGAGCAGAGTATCATTGAACTCAACTCGAGCTTGCTATATAGTACAAGATTACTTTTGATTTCAATAAAATTCGCTTTTTTTGATTTTAAGATTTTGATTCGGTTAACAACCGAACTGAATTATTGCTCACCCCTAATCTTATCAATAATATTTATAATAATTATTCTCATTCCAAAGTTTCTATTTTGAATAAAAAATTCATTATTGTTATTTATTTGAAATTTCAACAAAAAGTAGAAATCATATTTTAATCACAACACGTTACATATATTTACTGCAATGCATATGTAGATATGTGTGTGTATATATATACATACATATATATATATGAATATTTTTACAGAATGTGAAATGAGTTGAATTTGCTATGCAAGACAACTGCTGCTAGCTGCAAGTTATAGATATTTTTAGAAGAAAACTTATATCAGGAAAGATTCTTTTTTCCAAAATTACTTTTTTTTATTATTATATATGAGTAAAGTGATTATTTTCATTTTTCAAGACAATTTCTCAAAGTTCATATATATCACCGTCATTAAATCTATTAAAATAATAAAACATGCCAAATAGAATGACAAGTCAAGAAATATATCACTAGCACTATGTCACGAGTTTATTTAAATACTTAAAAAAAAGAGTTTGTATACGAACATAAGCTCATTGAATTTATTTGACAGCATATGTCCATCGATTAAGTTTGGATACATGCAGCAGCAGCAGCTTGATTTTAGTGTTGTTAACATTAACATATGCATATTGAATTAATTAATTAAATTGTTGGAATAAAAACATATATATAGTATTAATTAGAGCAAGTGATTAAATATTAATGCATGCCATGAGATTTGAATTTTGAAAGAACGTAGAAAGTACATTAACAGAGAGAGAGAGAGGTTCATAGTTCAAGAGTCAAGACTTAGATCCGATATTTGCTCTCTCTCATCAACATATATAACTCCTTTCACTATTTATTTCATTTTCTCATATCTATAAAATCCCAAATTAAAAAAACAAAACAAAAGTTTATTCAATATTCCAATAGTATTGTCACAGCTTTACTACTCATGAATTGTTCATTCCATGCATGCACCATCATCATCATATATATATAATATATATAATTGTGATATAAATATACTACTACTACTTTATTATTTGTACTCTTTTAATCTTAATTTGCAATAACCATATATGTTCTGCTTAGCTAGCATGTGAAAGCAATAATATAATAGTTTTGTTTTCTATGAGCAATATCATCTTCTTCTCGTTCTACATTAATGTTTTTCTTGATTTATTTTATAGTTTTGACCTTTTTTAACAAGATTTAGAATGTGTATATATAGGTCATTATGAAAGCAACATATACATATATATGATGATCAAGAAGAGTACATATAATGATGAAGTCAAATATCTATAGCTTACGACAATTCACGTGCTTCTTAGCTCATAATAATCCATCATGCAATATTAACATTTAAATAATGTTCGTATATTATGAAATTAAATTTTAAATTTGGCTCGAAAAGTGTGGAAGTTTCTATGGACGTGCTTAATGTTTAAATAATAATAAATTACAGATTAGTATTTAATCTCTTTTCATCTTAATTTATTCTTGAAGTTGCAATGTGCAGCCAAATAATATAGCTAGCTAGGAAGAACTAATTATTTTCAACTTAATTAATACTCCCTCCATTTTGAGTGTTACAATTTTTTTTTAAAATAACTTTATTACTCACAATTTTAAATAATATATATTTTTATCATTACTTATACTATTTTTTAACTATTTTTAAATTTCGTGCCTAAAATCAAATATAACACTTAATTTAGGACGATGGAATATTTATTAGTAAAAATTGAGAGATTCAAAATACAAACAAAATCTTAATTGCCTCAACAATAGACGTACACAAACAACATTAACAACTCAACTTCTATCGGCAAATATAATATTTTATTACAATTAATATATAATATTATATTGGGCTGACATAAAAATTAAGAACTCACGTCTAAAAATCATTAATCATTCTAAATTCACAAATTCTATGCAATCGAGATTCGAATCCAATTTGAATTACCCATCTGCACCATTATCAAGAACAATTAATAGTGATTAATTTAAACTATACAATTAATGTAGCCAGCATGGCATAGCCTTCTCCAACTTGCATGTCCATTAATAAAACAAATTAAATCTTGCAATTTAATAATTTATTTATTTTTAATTTAATATAATTCGAACTGCACCTCTTCCATTCCATGCAGTGCTGTATGCATAAATCCCACAAAAAGTCTACAAATTTTTGGTGCATTTATTAAATAATTTTGCAGTGATTGCCAAATGTGATAAATCTGCAGTTCCACCACATTCCACCACTTCCAAATCTCACCGCTTCATCCTCTTTTAATCTCCCTCCATTCATGCACCTTTAAATACTACTCCACAAGAATAGAAAGAAAGAAAAACCCCATTTCATACTCAGAAAAAGCTAGCAGAAGATTTGTAGAGAAAGATGGGAATAATAAAGTATTTTTCAAGTTCATTTGCATTGATGATCTTGATTGTGTTGATGATGGGGTTTGAGGTGATCAAGTGCAGTGTGAGCTATGATAAAAGGGCAATCATCATCAATGGAAGAAGAAGGATTCTGCTCTCTGGTTCTATACATTACCCAAGAAGCACCCCTCAAGTATGCAGTCTTATCAATTTATTTATTTATTTCTTACTATCTTTTGTTTCTGAATTGTGATTAGTGAATATAATAGAATCATGTTTGAATTCGGCTTCTTTGAAAATTTAAAAGTTCAAATTTAGTTTGATAAATAAAAATCGAGTTTAGTTTGTTTATTATTCAATTTAATAGTGAACTGAATTCGAATTCAAATCCGACTCACCACGAATACGTTATATATTCATATATCGAATTCGAGCCAATTAAAAAATCCGTTTATTAAATTATTTGAATTATAATACATATTAATTTCACAAGTATTTCGCGAACTACTTCGTATATGAAGTTATTGAACTATTCGAAGTTCGTTCATGTTATTTTTAAAGTTCACGAACTATTTGAAACCCTACTCTTTTATCGAATCGAGCTCCGAATAGTTCACGAAATATTTGATTTGTTTACAAACCTAACCTAAATGAGATTATTTTGATGGAAGATATGGATTGGATTTTTACAGATGTGGGAAGAGCTGATATTGAAGGCCAAGAAGGGAGGATTGGATGTTATTGACACTTATGTTTTTTGGGATGTTCATGAGCCTTCCCCTGGCAATGTGAGATCAATTATTTTATTATTTTATTCAGTTTTTATTATTTTAATTGACTTGAAATTATTTGTAATTTGTTGGCAGTATAATTTTGAGGGAAGATATGATATAGTGAGATTTATAAAGACAGTGCAAAAGGTGGGGCTGTATGTTCACCTTCGTATTGGGCCTTATGTTTGTGCTGAATGGAATTTTGGGTAATATTCTTTTTTTTTTCCCATTAATATAATTTAAAAATTGCAATTTTATTTGAAAGTATGTATGTATGTATTAAAAATTAACCTATTTTTAATTATTTAAATGATGTATATGTTTGTGCATGCAGAGGATTTCCTGTGTGGCTGAAATATGTAGCTGGTGTGAGCTTCAGAACAGACAATGAGCCATATAAGGTTCATAATCATTAATAAGTTAATTAAGTATGTATAGATAATATTCTTTTTTGTAATAAAAGATTTGGAAATATATGTATATAGGCAGCAATGCAGCAGTTCACTCAGAAAATAGTGGGTTTGATGAAAAGTGAGAGACTGTTTGAATCACAAGGAGGTCCTATTATACTTTCCCAGGTATTAAATATAATAATAATCATTATGTTTTTATATATAAATTGAGTATTTGTATAAAGAAGTCCAAAAACATTTGCAAAAATATATGACAAATAAAGTGCTTTTGCACAAAAGGCCTCAATTTCAATTTTTTTGCTAAGATTTTCTTTTATATTCACTATGTTTCATTAGACACGTAAAATAAAGATAAAAGTATGTTATAGTTTATAATTTTTGCTTATTTTAAAAACAAATCAATAAGAGTGAAACGTAAATAGCATAGATGAAGACTTTACCAATGTTTGAATGATTTATTATCGAGTTGAACTTTTTTATTTGTTAAATATTTCGAGGATCTTGAGCTTATTCGGGTTTAATTAAGCTATAAATTTGGATTTTCTCATAAATAAACTATTCATATAGTCTATTTACTAAACTTCATTATCTCTTAGAACAAATAAAGCTAATTAGAGGCTAAATACATCTATTAATAGTTGGTGGAATGATATATGTTTTACCAATGAAATTGTTAAAAAAAATTCAAGTTAACTCACTTAACGACGTTGTTCACGTGCTAAAAAATCGAGCTCAAACTTCAATTCTACAGTTGACGGACTTCACTAAACAAACTCGACCGATTTTTTATCAAGTAGCTAGACTCATTATTAGCAATTATATATAGCTCTAAGTTATGATTTTTTTTTTCCAACATAGATTGAAAATGAATATGGGAGGGAAAGGAGTGCTCTTGGAGCTGCTGGAGATGCATACATGAATTGGGCAGCAAAAATGGCAGTTGGGCTCGACACCGGCGTTCCGTGGATCATGTGCAAAGACGATAATGCCCCCGACCCCATCGTATGCATTTTTATTTTTCATCTTTCTCTAATAAGGCTTACTTACTTGCTACATTTTTCAAGACTTGGTTTGATTGAATAATGCAACAGATAAACACATGCAATGGCTTCTATTGTGACAAATTTTCTCCCAACAAACCTTATAAGCCTACTTTGTGGACTGAAGCTTGGAGTGGTTGGTAAGTAGCAACTCTCACTTAGAGTTAATTACCTCAAAATTCACATATTTTCGGTTTTTCTCTAGAAACATTTCAATTTGGTCAATAAATACATAAACTTATTTTTTTTGTTTTCTTGTAGTTCTTTAATTTGACTGATAAATACATCAACTATACGATTTTTCTTATTTTTCCTATGGCAAATTTTTTCAATCAAGTTTAAGTTGATTTGGAATCTAGCGTTTTCGTTTTATATTTACTTTTATATTTACATGCATATAAAAGTAAAATGTTAGATCCTAAATCTATTGAAACTTGATCGAAGAAGGTTGCTATGGGAAAATAAGAAAAAATCGTAAGTTTATGTGTTTATTGATCAAATTGACAAGTTAATAGAAAAACCTAAAAATAATTGAAAGTACGTAAATTTTGAGAAAATTAAAGCCTCTATTTTTTTTTTACATATATCTAAGTTGTGCTATACATATGAAACATATAGTTCTAATATACAAAACGATCAGGTTTAACGAGTTCGGAGGCACAATTCATCATCGTCCCGTACAAGATCTTGCGTTTGCAGTAGCCCGTTTTGTGCAGAAAGGTGGTTCGTTTATAAATTATTACATGGTAAGCTTAAATTCTCATCTAGTTTAGGTCATGTCTTAAATTTTCACAATTTGTTACAAAGTGGATGGAATTTATTCGACAGTACCATGGTGGTACCAACTTCGGCCGCACTGCTGGTGGTCCGTTCATCACAACAAGCTATGACTATGATGCCCCGATCGATGAATATGGTACGTAATAACCAATTTTACCTCGATCATTATGATGTGAAGTTGCAACGTTATTAAAACAAGATATTTACTTACCGCGACACTTTAGGTTTGATTCGAGAGCCCAAATACGGTCATCTAAAGGAGCTTCATAAGGCTATTAAGCTTTGTGAGCATGCACTCGTGTCGTCAGACCCTAATGTGATCTCATTAGGAACCTCTCAGCAGGTATAACTCTAGGCCGAACATGAGATTTTTACTATGTACACCCAAGGTTGGTTCGAAAAAAATTTATTTGGAGCTCAACTCGATAGTAAATGAGCCGATCTTGAGCCAGACAATGTTGGGCTCGTTTCCAGAACATACTCGAGTTTGTTTGTTCACGAGTATGTTATTGAACCTGTTCATGAGCCTTCTATTGAGACACAAGCTAAAATAACTAATTTACTAAAATAAAATATTTATATGAACTTGAGCTCGAGTCAAAGGTGAGACAGAACTTGAGCTCAAAAACCATTAATGTGAATATTAAACGAGCTCAGCTCGAGATCAAGCTTGAAAATAATATTATTGATTAATCCAACTCGAATTTGATGCCGAGCTCGAACAACATGTCAAAAATTTTAGTTAAGCTCTATCTGAACTCGAACACGCATATATTCTAAACAAGCCGAGCCTAGCCATGTAGTATTCGGCTCTGCTTGGCTCGTTTACATCCCTATGCACGCCTATTATAGCCGTATTGACCAAAATCTCGTTGTTTCTAGGCTCATGTGTTCACCGCAAGCGACGGAAGCTGTGCAGCTTTTCTTTCCAACTTCGACACAAAATCTGCTGCTAGAGTGGTGTTCAACAACAGGCACTACAACTTACCTCCTTGGTCCATTAGCATTCTTCCTGACTGCAGAAACGTAGTCTTTAACACTGCGAAGGTAGATATAAAAGAACATGAGTTGGCTTCGTCTTTATATATAGATCAGACAAGTACATCTAACAACGAATTGTCTTGTGATCGTCAAAGGTTGGGACTCAAACATCACAATACCAAATGAAGGCGACGAATTCTCAACTGCACTCGTGGGAGGCGTATAGGGAGGACATAACTGCACTAGAAGACAGTTCGACATTTACCGTGCCCGGACTAGTAGAGCAGTTGAACGTAACGAGGGACAGCAGCGACTACTTGTGGTACACCACTAGGTTAGTTAGTCTCTTTCTAATGCTAATGTTCCACCGCATTACATAGAGTCTACTTCTGAGTAAACATGTTAATCTTTCTCGTTCGATCAGTGTCGAGATTGCTTCATCCGAGGCATTTATACGAAATCGACAGAAACCTACTCTAAGGGTGGAATCTCGAGGCCATGCTCTCCATGTCTTCATCAATGGCAATTTTGCAGGTAGGAGGTTGTCTTGTTGAATACTAGTTGGTATTACTAGACAAAAATGTCGAAAGACTTACTGCTTTCGATGCTTGCAGGATCTGCTTACGGGACACGAACAAAGACAAGATTCACATTTAACGGACTGGTAGACTTCCAAGTTGGGAAAAACAGAGTTTCTCTGCTGAGCATAGCAATGGGATTACCAGTTAGTTCTATTCCTTTTGCTATAGGCTTTATTTACATTATCTGCACAAATAACTGATTTGATAAGAAATGATCTCATTCTCAAAATGAAGAACACCGGACTGCATTTCGAGGATTGGACTGTGGGAGTGGAGAGAGTCGAGCTTAACGGCCTAGATCAAGGAAAAAGAGATCTAACAAGGCAAGCATGGTCTTATAAGGTAAAGCAAGTGGAGATAGGCTTTCCTATAGTATTATTAATATACGTTCGTACCTAATGTCTTCTGCAAGCAGGTTGGATTAACCGGTGAGAAGATAAATTTGGTCTCCCCGGCCAAAGTTTCGTCTATTGAGTGGACAGAGGTGGCAGCTATCGCCCCAAATCAGCAGTCTCTTCTATGGTACAAGGTAAAGATACATCAACATACGTAAAAACCGATACTCGAGTAGAGTTGCTAAGCTAAGTGTTGTTGTGCTGAAACCATGCAGGCATATTTTGATGCGCCAAACGGAGACGAGCCGTTGGCGTTGGACATGGGAAGAATGGGGAAAGGTCAAGTGTGGATCAATGGAGAAAGCTTAGGAAGATATTGGACTGCAGTAGCGAACGGGAGCTGTGGACTCTGCCACTATACCGGCCCATACCGATCCCCTAAATGTCAAGTCGGTTGTGGCCAACCGACTCAACGATGGTAAACTTCTTGTTAAAAAAGTGAAGAGAGGAAATATTTGGGATACTTCTAACTAGTGGAACTATTACTTCTATCTTGCCTTAGGTACCATGTGCCTAGATCATGGTTGCAGCCAACACAAAACCTCATCGTCCTCATCGAGGAACTCGGTGGAGATCCATCAAGAATCTCTCTGGTTAAGAGAACAAAAAGGAATGTATGTGCTGATGCGGTCGAGCACCATCCGATGGTGGCCAATTATCAGCTCGACAGCACGAGCACGGAAAAAATGCTCCACCAAGCCAAAGTGCACCTCCGGTGTGCCCGTGGGCAGTCTATATCGACCATCAACTTCGCAAGCTTCGGGACGCCTCGAGGAACATGTGGGAGCTTTAGGCTCGGAAATTGCCACGCCCAAAGCTCTCAAGCTATCATAGAGAAGGCAACAACTTCTACTCTTCATCATTTTATCCAAATTTACTCTTTTACTACACATCTAATATTTTTACTGATGCATTACTATGTTATGATTCTTTGACAGATGTGCATTGGGAAGGAAAGTTGCAAGCTATTAGTTTCAAATAGCTACTTTGGAAGTGATCCTTGCCCTAATGTTTTGAAGAGGTTATCTGTTGAAGCTATTTGCTCTACCACGGCATGATAATGATTCGATGTCGAAGACGAAAACACGTAAACTTGACCAGAATGAAACGTACATAAAGTTGATGATGGAGTAAAAGAGATGGTAACTTATAAATGGTTATATAAGGTCAGTCATCTATAGGGTTTTATACTAGTTTTGCTAGTAGATATGTAGCATTGAAGAATTTGTCTTTTATAGCAGGCTAGAACAAATGTTGCTATCTCAATTATTTAAACTTCTATTAGATTTGTTTCAGAGAAAGCAAAAGTCACTTCATTCAAGATTATATCATGATTACTCAGAATCCATGATCATCTCATATAATCTCAGTAAATCTTCACGAATGAATAGAGCTACTCACGAGCTATTCGGATCTTGCCTCAAAAAATGTCGTTTGAAGCTCGGTTCGATAGTTTTAATGTATATTATCCATATTTGCGACAACAAATTCTAACCGAGCCATGATCAAATATGTCATTTTGTCGTAATAAACTAAGCAAAATTTGCAGATTTCGAGCAAATATACTTCCACATTTCATCAACAATACAAAACAATGCTCACACAGGAAGTAGTGAGTGAAAGAAAAAGATGCTTCGCCTCTTCTCATACCTAACCATGACATATATATATAGTTTCTTTGAATATATGATTCTTAAAACTCTTGAACCCTCTGTCTCCTTCTCAATGCAATCTCATGCAGGCAATTCGAGCTTCACATTATTCTTCCAGCTGAATACAGTAGAATTCGAGATATAAATTAATCGTGTTTCCGGAAATCGTAGCTAAGCTTTAGATGGTGGATATGGAGATCATAGTCATTACCTTTGGAAGTAGTAATAGAAGAAATCAGCGTAAAGGAGCGTCTGCACAAGCCCTGAAATCCAAACTGCACAAGGAGAAATCGACATAAGGTTCGTGTAAACAACCACAACCGGGCGCCAATCGTACAAACAATGTCGAGCAAGAAAGAGAGAGCCGAGGCATACTTATCCAGTGGACAAAGTTTGGCTCGGTGAAGTAGCGGTAAATCCAGTTAAGAATATAGAATGCTCGGTATGCACTGCAATGAAAAGGGCAAGAAAATCATCACCTAATACCACAACTACAAAAATAATTGCACAGTTATGCAGAACTTTAACATTGACAACATGGTGAAACATTCTTTATGTGTTTTCTGCATATGCATGCATGTTTCTGTAAGAATTAGTTGATAAATCTTGTAGGAAGATTAGAAGACACTTCTTCGTACAAATAAATAAGAACAGCATGGCATAAGTCAAAAGTCTCTCTACTTTAAAGTTTAAACTACTGGGCTAGAGAGGGGTACATGCATTTTATCAACTCAAGTAGTCAAACTCCATACTGATGCCTAGTTTCCTTAAATATACTTGTTCTAGTTAAGAAAGCTTGATGATATCACATATGCTAAAGTGATCGATCTCCTAAACAGATAACTACAACGATGACGAGTAATCAAATATAAAAAGGGAAAGAAGTTGATATTACCCGGAGTTGTAAGGAGTTGTTGATTCAATCAAAATATATGACACAAAGTATTTAGACATAAGCAAAATATAATTGAATAATTACTAGAGCATAGTTCTTAAAGGAAATTATATTATGGAGGGATTTATGATGTTAGAAAGTACGAAATGGTAAAACCTGAAAGGATGAGAATCACGATTATTTATCAAATACTCCTAACCTCAATGCTAGATTTGATTATTAATACCTATATTTATAATATAATTGAACATCAACCTCTTGAATAAGACTGACATCATCCAGCAAAACATACTCATGCAGCAAAGCCCAAATGCTTCAATGAACAATTACCCTAGAAGAAATACGTATTGTCCAGTCAAGTTGTCGATATTTCTTGTTCTCTGCAGCAAAACTAACTGAGGAAGGATGGCAAGTGCTTCCAAGTACAAGGAAAATGTCCACATCACCTGATGAAAAGCACAAAAGTGTCATACGTGAGGACTCCAATTAGTTTAAGGTTACTCGCTCTCTAATGGACGTCAAAGTACCTCTTTGAAGGAAAACTTCTCATTTACAGTTAGCGCTAATAACAAACAGGGTAGCATAAGGACATAGTGGCGGAAAGTGTCCTGATCTTTGTTGTAGGATCTGCGGACAATCTTGTGATGCCTCATATACCAGACTATCGACACAGAGCTTCCCAAGAAAATGAGTTTCATTAATGTATTGTAGAGTGAGATATAGTCTGTGAAAAGATCCAAGTATCGAGTAACAAAAACAATAGCGTAGAGTTCCTGAGTCTTGAGAGAAACGCCTATAAAGAATAATGTCGATATTAGATGCATTGTCACAGAGTCCTGGGATAATGAGTTCAGCTCCCAACTCCCATGAAGATACCATAAGGACAAACAATTGAAATTGTTTTAAGGAATAACAGACGAACAGTATGTACATCAGTACAAGGCATTATGTAACACAAAAACTTCCTACAATATAATTTGCTCAAGATAGGCCAGATCACAATTAATGCACTCAAGAGTTTTAACTCTTCATGAGCAACATAAAGAGAAAATATTCTAAAAGTACAAATTCCACTCACGAATTAACTAGCCGATTAAGTATTGATACCTCATAATGGGTGCAGTAGTTCTGCTCGGTGTACCACAATATTCAACTAGCAACATACCATGAACCAATATTTGGTTGAGCCAAATCATATTCACTGGGATAAATGTCAACAGACTTCCACCTCTTATGCATACTTTCACAGAGAGAGCTAGAAAATTGAAGAACTTACCATTTATGCCTCTCAAAATTTCGACAATAAAGAAATAGGCTAAACTGCTTAAATTCTTTCATGAAGGACTTAACTAATGTACTATTCATAAAACAAAAACAAGAAAATACATCATTGAACAGAGGAATCTATTAAATCCAGGGAGATTGTAGGTCATGTAACTTACCTTCTTCACTAAACTAGCTAAACTACATGCAAAAACTCCTTACATTTTGGTATTTTGCTTATCCATCTTCTAACACACATGATCCCACCACAATTCCACTACGGAGAAAAGAAAAACTAGAGAAACTTGCCTAAAGTTAAACGAGGAAAGCTGTTTACAGTACATCAGTCTCAAAATCATCTCCATCAACTCAAGATTAATAGCAATTTGTATCAGATACCCTTGAAAGAATGCAACCATCGAATTATATATCATTCACATTAAATATTGCATACCAGCTCACATTGTCTGGCTAACAAAACTCGAAGACCTCGACCTTCAGCAAACATAATCCATGCTAATTCCGGGATAACAAAAATTCCACACGTACAGAAACACTAAATTTCTCGATTCCTTTTCCAAATAACCAAAAAAATGACCTTAAACCACGAGATAACGTACTCCTCTCAGAAATGCACGTTACGTAATCACGTAAAACATAAATAAATACATCCGCGATCAAACAAACAAGCAGAGAAACTAGCTAGCAAAGCTACTCTCACTTGTTCAATAATCAGATCGAAGGCGAACACACAAACGAACACATAGTATTGACGAAATATGTAATAGATAAGGAAATGCATTACCAGCACACGATTTGATAGTGTGAATCTTGAGGAGCAGAACAAGAACACTTGCCAAATGAGTCATGTCCCCTGCTAACCTGAATATATTCATCTTCTCTGTTTCTCTCCTCGATTTGAGCTATACTCAATCGAAGCGGAAGAGGCCAGAAAATGGATCTGGCAGCAATTCCTGTTGCAAACTCTCTGTCTTCAGTGGTTGAGACTGAATGAACTGAAACTCAGATCTCTCTCTGCGTGGGTCGATTAATTTTTATTATTTTTTTAATTATTAATAATCGTAAGGAACTGAATTTACTGTTTTAGGTTTATGTTTTTGGTAGCCACTAATTGTGTTTAATTAATATAGATGGAAATTAATCTATACTATATATTTTGATGAGTTTATTTTTATTAATATAAAAAATATTTAATGAGTATATCATTATTAGATATTGAAACTCAATTTCATTATTACATATATACTAACTTTTCTATCAGTTGATAGATATTTTAAATGTAATTATTATACTTTAAATGTATTAAATGGTTTATGTTATTTAAAAAAATTAATAATTTTTGACGATTCAGTTTCCAAAATACAAAATTTATTTATTAGTGTGTTCTAGAATTAATAAAAAAAAAATTTGAATGTTGTTTTAGTGCATCTTTAAAAAAATGATGCATAAGGTAATTTATAAATAATTTTTGCATTGAAAATAAACTAGAAATGCAATATAACATACTAATAATACAAGAAAATTAAAATGAAGTTATTTATAAATTATTTTCAATGATACATTAACATTTGCATTTTGGGAACGTTTTACTTTATTTTCAATGCAAAAATTATTTATAAATTACCTTATGCATCATTTTTTTAATGATACATTATCATTTATTTCTCAACGTGTTTTAAAGATGCACTAAACAACAAATTGCGATTCAAAATTTTTTTCTTTATAACTTTGCAATTCAAAATTTTAATAATTTTTAACGATTCGGTTCTCAAAATCGCTGATACAATTCTTTTGAACATCTCTAATAATAATGAGTATTATAATCATTTCTATTTTATTTTAGAACGAATATGAGTATATAAACTAAATTCAAATATATTCGAAAAAAAATATTAAGTTGTAAGTACGAGTCTACTAATAGACAAATTTACGAGGATTTCATATTTACGAGTCTACTAATAGATAAATTTACGAGAATATATATATATATATATATATATATATCAAGTTGTAAATATTTTTTTCATTAATTCTAGATTGATTGCAAGTTTATTATACATATTTAGTACATGAATAAGTAGTTTTTATATATATAGCAACAAACAGTAATAAACGAAATGATGTCAAATACTTTTATAAATTCTATAAAATATTAATCTCGTCGAATTTCAACGGGTAACAATCTAGTATATACATAATACTTCATTCGTTTCACAAAAATTATATATTTATTATCTATTTGAATCGTCCAACAAATGTATTTTCTTAAATATTTTCTGATAAAATAGTCATTATTTTAAATTTCATGTATATCTTATTTTGGAAAATATTTGAAAATACATTTATGATTTTTCTTAAAACTCGTGCCGACTCCCATACAACACACTTTTTTTGAGGGATGAAGTATAATACGTGCATTAGCTTTCCTCCATGCAACACTCTTATTTTGCAATGTATTACAGCATCATGTTTTGGATAACCCCTGAGTGTCCGATTAGGATTAGGATAACCTAATATTCTCGAGTTTTTAATTTTCAAAGCGAAGTTGTGATTATTAATTTTAAGATTTGGGTATAGGGTACTATACAAAATGTAAATTTATATATTTTTAAATAATTATATTATATATAGAGTACTCAAAAATCGGAATTACATGAAAATAAATAATAATACTCAATAATTTGAAGATAATTTAAATCACTAAGGTAATTTTAGGCACTCAAATAACCGAGTTGAAATATATTCGAATTGGATTCGCGTACCAGAATTTCTAATTCAAGTGTTGGTGAATTGAATATAAAATTATCAAAATCTATCACCTGAAATTTTCAGATACGAAATCCTACCCTACCCAAATACACCCTGATTACATTACATTATTATCAACTAAATTGAATATGGAACAAATTAGAATTTAAAACCAATTCAACATTTATTTCAATTATTGCGAAAATCACATTCAATATCTCGATATAACATTGATTTCTGATTCCATTAAGTTGGACTTGAAATCGAATCAATAATGATATATGGTCCGATTCGGTTCGATTTCCTCTTGTTAGATTACTTTAAAACACATTTATTATGTATTTTTATTTTAAATGTTTTTAAATTTGGAACTTGTTTAATCTTTTCTCTTTTTTAGTTAATAAAATATTTATACTCCATGTATCCCATTCGATTCACAAAATGACATCAAGTTCGATAGGCTCGAGCAACCAAGTACTATAGTTCGATTATCATACACTAAAAATTATATTTTGACCAGTACTATAAAAATAGCGACTCAAATAATTTCGACCCAACTCAGCCCAACCCGACCGATTTTTCAATATCTAGCCGATGGATCCGGACCGGATCAACCCAAGTTTGACAACCCTTCCAGACTCCACAGCCTAAATTATTTGTCTCTATCTTTCTTGATTCTTGAGCACGGCATTCTCATCAATGACAAAAGATATTCTTTAAAAAAGGAAATCAATTATAAAGTCAACTACAAAATTGGTATATATAGATTTATAAGCCCACGAAATTTTGCCCATACAGTTGTTCAAGAATCGAGTCCTCTCTCATCTCTGAACGCAGACTTTGTTCTCTTCTTCTGCTCCGGCGTCGTTTCACCATGACTAATATCCTTCTGCACTTCCGATTCTTGATTCAAAAATTTACTTGGACTTTTTTTTTATTATACTTTAATCCCTAATCTGCTAATTTCTTATTGCTGTAACTCAATTGGCATCAATTATGTTTCTAGGGCAGCCTTTTATTTTCTTAATTCTTTCGTTGTTGTATTCTTTGACTATTAGTAACGAGGAAATCAAAGGGAAAAGGATCGAGAAAGGGCTGCAGCTCGTAATGCCAAAGGTAAAGTTAAAGATGATGGCTTGACCCCTGAGCAGCGCCGTGAAAGGTACCTCTTCTTTTTGAATTTGTTGTCTTTTTTGTATTAAAAGATTCAATTTTTATTGATTTCTTGTTATGCACAATATGGTGTTATGTTTAAGATTATCCAATTTGTTGATTTGATAATGCTTTGTATTCAATTGTAATGTGAGAATTATATGTCCCTTTACTGTGATTGTGATTGTTCATGACTGATTGTGTTTATTGTTCTTCTTGTTGTTGAATTTGATAAATGATGTGATTTCGACTGTCGATGATTCAGATATAATGAATTCATGAACAAAGATGTGATTGTAATGAAGAATTTTTTTGCTCTTAGATTTATAATTTTGATAAATTTAAGGGAGCTGGTATGGCTGTCTGTGGCACACACATTCATAATTGGACTTATGTCTCATGATATCTCGTGTATTTGTTTTTGTTGTTGCGATGAAACAGAGACGCAAAGGCGCTTCAAGAGAAGGCTGCAAAGAAGGCAGCTCAGGCGGCCGGGGGTAGTGATGCTGGAGGTAAGAGCACCAAAAAGTAAGAGAATCGTCTCGTTGATGATTTTCTTGATTTTAGTTCATGTAACCCTCTCATAAACTGTCCTATTTTCATATGTAATGGCGAACTATCATTTTCTTGTACTCTTTTCTAATGGAATATAACGGAAGAAGTACTAGACTTTATTCATGTTTCTAACTTTCATGTTTGACTGGTTTACAACATAATAAGGCTAAGTTTGCTTAGATTTTGTTGTCTTGTGTTTTAGTGTTAAGATTGATATAATACTTACGTAGGCGAAAGTTGAAATGCACCTTCTAGACTTGTTTTAGTTTTAGTAGCAACAGTTTATTACTACTTTTACGTTCGTCGGTATGCTATGTTTTACTTGTCATTCTTGAATTGTTTCTATGTTCATATTGCATGAAAAGTTAAAGAAGGAGCCCTACTAGGTAATTCTCGAATTATACATAGTTAAATAACCGTTGTATCGGTGTTTGAGGATATTAGAGACACAAGAATACGATGTTACATGTTTCAGGCAGGTAGTAGCGTCTATGTAAAACGAATTGTCTTAACTATGATTCATTAATGTTTATAGTTTACTAATATTATTAAGCATGTCCTCTTCTCTTAGACACCGATGCTTGTGCCATTGGAATTATCCAGACTAATCTACTGTATATTTTGATGGATAATTGATGAAATGCTCAATTTTGAACTAATTTAACAATCTGATCATTCAAATACTAAACCTTATGTTTTATCAGTTTATCATTCAAAGTAAACATCTTCTAAGATGAAGATTATAGGCTTATATGGTGAATGTTGTTAATGTGTGCTTTATAGTTCTCTGCAACATTGAACATTCTAGAGTTGGATTTTTCTTAGTTGAGTAGAATCACATTTTTGTTTTTGTTGATGTAATTTGTAGTATATTATGCTAGCAATTATTTTGATGCTTTGCTGAATTTGTTATATATTTTGTTATTTCGATTCGTCTATGAATTTGTTTCCCGATTTTTTTATAAACGGACCATCTATTTTATATATACGACTCAATTAGAGATATAATTGAGATCCAAATTTAACTCAATACACATTAAATTAATATATTTTTTTACTGACACGTTCCCGATTAAAATGGATAAGAAATTGGTGGATGCATAAATTACTATTAATAGGTTGCTATGATGCTAATTGTAATATATTTTTTTCGTCCTATTAAACATGATATATTTCTTTTTTGCATGATATATTTCTTTTTTGCATGTAAAATATGAAGTTAAGTAAAAGATCCAAATTTAACTCAATACACATTAAATTAATATATTTGTTGCAACTGCAGATAGCTATATCAAAAAAATATATTTTTCCTCGTCCAAAATTGTAATCCAAACTTAGGACAAGAAGAAAGAAATTTATAGCTCTTTTCCCTAAGAAAAATTTCTCAACATTAAATTTATCAAAACATTATTTTTTTATTAACTTTAATCGCTGGATGTAATTATATTGAATTCTAATAGTTCGTATATATAATATGTTAATTTTATTTGTTTGTTAAAGCCGTCTTAGCTCAGCTGGTAGAGCGCGTGGCTTTTAACCACGTGGTCGTGGGTTCGATTCCCACAGACGGCGTTTAAATAATATTTTATGAAACCTATTTTTTGATACTCAATTGGATATGTAATTATGTTCAAATTTGGCTAGTGAGAACCACGATAATATTATTTTGTGTTTGAGTTCGAACTCGTATATATTTTTATTTTAGAAAATCATTTATTTTAATTTAAGTTTCGATTGAAAGCTCGTGAACATGTTCGATAACATGCTTATAAACAAACAAATTCGACCATATTCTAAAACTCAATGAACTGAGCATTGTCAGGCTTTAGCTCACCTCGATAAAAATATTAGACCTTTAAATCGGGATTGAGTTCGACACGCTCACTATCGAGTTGATCTTCGCACGAACTTTTGTTGAATTGAACCTCGAATAATTCGCGAATAGCGCTCTATTCGTTTACCACCCCTATTCCTTATTCCTTACATGATGCCATATCATGGGCAATGATGAATAAAGAAATTTTGAACACTGCAATTTAGTAATTAATATTTATATCTCACATGCTAGAACCTACTCTTTGGAAAAATAAAGTGCATATAGCATGTGTTGACACACAAAAAGAATTGTTACATGTTCCAATCTGTCTTCTTGTTACATGTTAAGGTCCAAAACTTTGTGAAACAAATAAAGTAGGTATTTCTTTTTTCAGATGAAAAGAGAGAATGGAATGGCTTAAATATATGAAAGGGCAAAAGCAACTTTCATAACATGGTTTCTTGTTTTCTCTTACTCATATTGTTGAATCATTTCTTCATCCTTCAATTATTCAATGATGGATGTGGCAATATATATTATACATCCACCAACATGATAATCATCAAAGTTTAACCATATTCTTACTTAGAATCATGAGATGTTCTTGAAAATTATTAGAATTGTATGCAATATAATGAGCATATTAATTAATAATATATTTCATTTATAAGAGAAAAAATATTTGATATTCAATGTCTTCAATTTATTGTGTATATTTATAATTCATTAATTATCAATTACTCCACCCGTCCTGCTAAATGCGACCACAAAGGATCCGACACGGAGATTAAGAAAGTAAAGTATTGTGTTTTAAAAAAGTAGGAGAGAAATATTTTAAAAGTAAAATTATTTTCTTTTTGGGAAAGTGACTATTTTTCCAAAAAGGAAACGTGTCCACATTTAGCGGGACCGAGAGAGAAGTATATAAGGGCTAAACACAACCATAATTTAATTATATTTTTTTTTATTATGAGTTATAAATCATTAATTGTCTCAAAATTTACATACTTTAAAAAATTATTATTTTTTCTTGATTTTCAAATTGATCAATTTATGTTTTTTTTCTCTTCACATGATGGGATTGTTCTATCAAGTTTAAATTGATGCACAATCTAATACTCTCTCCGTCTACGAATAGCTTCCCACTTTACTTTCTATTTTTGGCAAGTCCTTACTCCACTCACTACTCAACACATATCATCATTAATGTGGGCCTCTTACTCCACTCACTACTCACTACACACTACACATCATCAACAATGTGAGCCGCATACTCCATCCACTACTCACTACACACTACACCTCATCAATAATGTGAGACTTATTCTCCACTAACTACACACTTTTCACTGCACTTTACACATTACTTACTAAAGTCAAACAATTTATTAAAACATGTGCTCGGTCAAAACGGAAGCTACTTCGTGGAGTATGTTTTTTTTATATACATGCATGTCAACATTATGAAAATTAAATGTTTCAGAATGACGTACACTTTAGATCCTACATCAACTTCGACTAAATCGAAAAATGTCACTTTAGAAAAAATTGATATTTTTTTACCAAATCAAGTCATGAGATTTTTTTTTTTTTTTTGAAATATATGAATTTTTAGGCAATTAATCCTTAAATTGTATTTGAAAGTCAGAAAACCCCATGTCAATTTATTATGTCTCTTAATAACTATAATGATATTAATAATTTGATTTCGTCAATGATTGGACGGTTAATTTCTTGGTTACGAATAAATAATTATATTAAGTAAGCAATGAGTAGTTTAATTACCTATATATGGATGTATGTATATGTTAGGTTCTATCTGATCTGGAACTTAATTAAACAATTAGTAGTTCAATTACCTATAAAATAAAAGGCTTAATATGTTTTTATTTAATTAAATAATCTAACACCTTCCACTATAAGTATTCCCTATTATATATACTATTAGAGTAATTGTAAAAGACAAAAGAAAGTGGGATGTCAAGACAAAATTGTTGAGACACACATATAGTATATTTATTAATTAAAACTATTATATATTTACTCTCACAATAGAGTAAAGTGGGCAAAATTGGATCATGCATGTGGTTGATTGATCAAATCACATGCTATTCAATAATTAAATTGAGTAAAGAAACACAATTAAAAAGGATATAATTAAACTTTAATTTAATTCCTTTAATTATGATGATCTGATGTTAATTAAACTATTAATCATCTCATTAAATTTAATTGAACAAATAAATTATAATATACAAATTCATGGATCAAATTGAAGCAAATAAAAAGCTTTATTTTTTTAACAAAATAAAAGTTTGAAAACTCTATAAAGATAGTAAAAGGCAAATTCTATTTTTAGTATGAATGATATCGAAAATTCATGCTATTCACACTAAAAATAGGTAAAAATTTATTTATTTTATATTTTGATTAGAATTTATTTCTTAATATGTTTGGATATTATCACTAATTATATATCGACTATATATAGCCTATACTTTGTGATCATTTTATACCTCCTCTCTTCCCCTAAAATTGATCAAGATGGAAATCTCCACACCCAAGAAAGCCTCGCCGGCGTCGTTTTCGTTTTCCGATATTCCCGACAACGTCCGAGACGACGCGTATATGTCGGAAAAAGTGCTTCCGATCTTAAAGTACGACGAGACTTGCTCTGATACTACAATGGTAACAAAACCCTTTACTATGGAAAACAATGTGAAAGAAACCCTCCACCCACATTCTTCCCTTCCTAACTCTCTTGAATTCCTTCATCAACTCCCCAAACCTCTTACACCATTACAAGAACCAAACCATCTCTACTCCAAACGCTTTAAAGAAACTAGATTAACTCAAAGATCATCATCTTCTTCTTCTTCTTCGCCTTCGCCTTCACCTTCGATTAGAGGGAGGCTGTTTAGGGGGGTGAGGCAGAGGCATTGGGGGAAATGGGTGGCTGAGATACGGTTGCCGCGCAACCGTACGAGAGTGTGGCTGGGCACATTCGACACCGGGGAAGAAGCCGCCTTTGCCTACGACACAGCGGCCTACATCCTCAGAGGCGACCATGCAAACCTTAATTTCCCCGACCATAAGCAGAGAATCAAGGCTGATGCCACTAACCGTAGCCCCACTGCAGCTCTTGTCGCAGCCAAACTGCGAGCAGCCTCGCAGCAGACGGCGTCGACGGCGACGATGAAGAAGATGATAAAGGGGAAAAAAGAGGGTTTTGAGGTGGAGAGTGGAAGAGTGGAAGGAGATGATGAGGAGTGTGTTGGTGTTGAAGCAGTTCAGTTAAGCAGAATGCCTTCTTTAGACATGGATGTGATTTGGGATGAGCTTCTTGTCTCTCATCCTTCTTTCTTATGACTCAACTCAAGCCGAAGAAACTTATTCCATGGTCACCGCTAACCGTTTTTGGTCCCAGAATGGTTGATGAGATTGGTTTTACGACTGGTTTTTCCGGAATGCCTGTTCGCAGGGTTCCAAACATCGATTCCCGACTGGTTGTTAGACTGTTTATTATTGCCAATCATATATATATATTCATGATCTTTATTAATTTGCTTGCTACACATGCATCTCTCCTTGTATTTTCTATTTATTTTTGTTGTCTTAATGACACGAAATATTTGGATCGAGCCCGAAAGAATCACAGTCCAATTTTTCGATTAGGGTTCGGTGTGGTATAGTATATATAATTTTGTACTCTATTTTCGACTTATAATGAAATTCTCTGGAAATTCTCTCGTCTACCCATAATTTTCTTTGGTTTTGGATTCTTTATGATTTGATAGCGAAAAATTGTTCTTTAGCGAAATTTGATTATGGAATTTTGTTAGTTGTGAGTTTGATTAAATTTTTTACTTGTGTTTACTTTAGGTATAAGTTTGTATAAGACCGTATTTTTACTCACAGCACATACAACTTAACATATTTATGATTAATGTGTAATAACACATAATGTCACATATATAATTATAGAATATCTATAATTTTTGTTTTTATTATTTTTATTATTTATTAATTTATATATAATATAAATTTACAATTGTACACTAATCAATAAACTTAAGTCATAAATTAAAAATTAATAAATTTTTATTATTTATTTACGAAACATCCTATATCGGTCACAAACACCGAAACACATTAAGTTATGCAAGTAATTGTATAAGTTTGTATCAACTTATTAATGAAGAGTTAATTTTTCTACTTGTATACTTTTAGTGAGCACAGTTCATTCTCCTTCTACATTCAGCATCAACACAAACAGAAACAAAAATTATTGAAGTATAATTCAATAATAAAATAATACCTAAGCACATTCACACTTTGGAAAGCCCATAACCATTTTCATACTTAAGCCCAATGTTAATACAAATTAAAACTAATCCTAATGAAATAACAATTTTGATTGTTAAAAAATTAATGTCTCTATAAATCAGTGTCACTTTTATGTCACACTTCTAATTTATACTTTCATGTTTTTCTCGATTTCCTTTATTTATATATAGTTTAGTTAAATTTTATATTTAAATTTAATTATATAACATATATAGAGTGTGAAACATAAAAGTAAGACACTGAATCTCATCCACTTTAAATCTTAGAAGGTTCATACCTTCCATAAGATTCGAATTCCACCAATAAAAATAATTAAACAAAAATCGATATAAATAATTTTTTCAATATCAATTCAATTTATGATAAATTAAAACAATTGGAGAAATTAAATTCATTAACAACTGAATAATTATTTGCCTATTGGTTTTTGGAAATATTCGAGTTTGAAATATTCTTTCCCAAACCCTATGGCTTAGGACCAGGACTTGCATGTGTTAGCTGATGCACATAGTTAGGCAAAAACAATTTATTGGAAAATTAAGATGCCTTGAAATCTATAAATTCTTCTAATCAATACCTACTTTTATCCATTTATTTATTTATTTTCAAAAAATAATTAACATAAAAAAGAATTCTTGATATAGGAAAAATGTCAAGCAAAGGTCATCCCATCAACACTTACAATGCAGAAAGTGATACCAATCAGGCTCAGGTAACACTTTGAAATTTTAGTGTTAATCATAATTTATATACCATAAAAATAAATTATCATTTAGAAATTAATGAGTAGGATAGAAGGAGTAGTAAAGTACATAAATTATAAAATTAAATATTACTATCATTTTGGTCCTTAATAAATGATATATTTAAAAAATTTTAAAATGAGTAATTGTTAAAAATTCGAAAACAATATTGTCGCAGATGAGGAGGGATCATGTCGACCAAACGTCGGACAATAATCAAGGCCAAGCCACCAAATTCCTTCAAGAGGTACACAAAATCTTGAATATAATTTCATTGCGACTGCAATTTCAGTTTTAATCTTAATTGATTTCTATATATATTAGAAAAGAAAATTAATATGGATTCTTATAAATATTTTCTTTGAACAAATAAAGAGTGGTGCACAAGCCAAGGAGGTGGCGAACACGGCGGCAAACATGGCCAAGGGAGCAGCGGTGGGGGCCGTTAACATGGCTCAAGGGGCGGCTGAGGTCGTAAAAAATACTTTAGGTATGAACGCCGCCGCCACCACCAACACCACTCCTGGCACCGGTGGCGCAACCGCTTCAAGGAACACAAGCCATCCGAGCAACCCTAGTACCAAGATGTAAATTGTGGGTTGATGATTGATATATGTTTTTCTATGCCATTTTGTTTTATAAAATTTTCTTCTTAGGGTGTCATACTATATAGTGAATATATATGATCCATGGTCATTGTGGGAAAAAATTATATAACAATTTTGAACAAAAAAAATGATAATCTACAAATAAGGAAAATCATAACACCAAAGTCCGAACTAATTGAATACTCATTCTCGTAAAGAATATAATTGACTATTTGAAATTTCACATTATCTCTTTCCTGTAACAGATAAAGAAAAATATTCCTAAATTTATACAGTCGTTATTTCGTAAATAATGGCAGAACAAACCGAAGCAATTTTTTTCTTTTTAAGTGTGCTCTGTTGAACATAGATCAAAAGTTTCCGATTTTTTTGGATTCCTAAACCTTAAATATGCAATATAGTATGTTCAAAAATAAGTAATTTATCAATTTTAAGGTTATTTACCAGATTTCAATTTTATATTAATATGAATAAATTACACTTAATTCTTATTTTTCTCTTATATAAGGTATTTCCTATGTGTTTCATTTTTATTGGTCATTTCTATTGAAAGAACACAAGTAAATATTATTATATCCGTTTCACTAATAACAATTTATTTATTTTTTATAAGAAAATTAATAAATATTTAATAATTATATAATACACGAAAAGTAATAAATATTCATGCATAAATTTATACACAAAATGAAAATATATCGTTATCAACGAGACGTATCGAAAAAAATACAAATCATTATTATAGGAACAATTAGAATACGAAATATCATTTTTAAATATAAATACTAATCTAACCCACCTTATTATACTAGGAAAATAAGGCCATACCTAAATCGATAATGCATAGAATAAGTGGAAATCACGTGACGTGAAATATCTTATTACAAAAAAAGAGCTCCCTTTTTAACGGCGCATCTAACGGCTCTGTCGGAAAGAGGGGACCCCGGTTAAGAAAGTCAAGCAATTCAGCTGACGTATACCGTTGAAGAGGATACCTTTCCGTCTAGGCGCACGTTAGAGAATTATTATAATATTCCACTACCGTACTACTTGTCAGTCGTTTGTGTCCTAACTCCATCGCTACCGTGCGCTCACCCTCAACAGATTTTGCTTTCTTTACTACTGATATCTGAGTGAAGCCGACGATACATACACGCGCCCACAATCATTACCTATACACATATACGCAAAATCATTCTCTTCTTCTTCTTTTTTTTTTCTCTAGCTGCAATTCCATCTATTTCTGTCTCCTTCTTCTGTTTCGTGTACTTGGAGGTGAGAGATGAGGAGCTCGCTGAGTTACGAGTTCGGACTGAGTGTGTGGCGAGTTACTCGGCTGCTCGGTGTTCGCTCGGTGGGCGGTGGATGCGGATTTTTCTCGTAGTTGTGTGGTTGACTCTGGGTGAAAACTGGCCGTTGGATTGGTTTTGTGACGAGATTTGCAGATCTAAGCGGTTCGGATTTGTCGGTGGTGTTGCACTCGGATAATATGCGTTTTTCCTTCATCGGCAGCGGTGAGTATTTAGTGCGAGGGTTTAAGTAAGGCTATAGCTTGTGTTGTTTTGGGAAATTCTTGTGCACTTGAAGTTCATATTTATTGATGCTTTCTATTCTTGGCATGCGATTTCCTCCCCCAAAAGTGTGTTATTAGAAAGGGTGTGTGGAAAAAGCAAAATTTAGTGCATTTACTTCATTGCATTGGACTAATCACTACTTCAATTGTGGTTCAATGTGCATAGCTGGCGCAGTATGTATTCAATTTCAACAATTTTCAGTGTCTAAAAGTAGTTCATAGCTAGAATGAATGATTCGTTAGTGTAGGAGTGCAATACTGCTGTTAAATTGTTTGAAATTGAAAGATGGTTTTCTTGGATGGGATATTTAGAATCCAGATATGTGCATTGAGTATATTGTTGCAGAAAAGCTTATAGTGTGTGCTTCTATTCGCTATGCATGTGTTTTACAGGGATGCTACAAGAGGCTCGTTGGTGTGTCTTGAAACAGTTTTTCATTTTGTGTTGTTTATTATCCTTCGCCGATGCTAATCTGCATAAGAGAATGTTGAAGGGAGAAGCTCTATCTCCGGTTATGGCAGAACTGCCTCTACCTGCTAATTTGCCTTCGCTCCACAAACATCGCCCGAGTTATCTCAGCCCTCGTGGTGCACCTGCTCAACCTCCTAATTATGGTCATTTTTTGATTTCGACTCCTCCTTCTAGCTCCAGTTTGGCCAGGCCTTCAATGGAGAAGAGTGGTTCAGCTCCCAGTGTTTCGCCCCCTCAACCCGAACCTAGCACTTTACCTACTGGTTTAGCTCAACCGCCATTATCTCCCAGCTTTTCTAGTAAGATTCATATTCACTTAAATCTATTCTGTAGCTAAATAGTTATATGGTATACATTGTTAAGAAATTCATCCTTGCATTTTCCGGTTCATAGTTTCTAATGAGGTGGTTGTTTCCTTTTGGCAGGTTGTTGCGGACCGAACATGGTACTTAAACGTGAGAGCCCGGGCTGCCATTGTGTGTACCCAATAAAGCTTGAAATTCTCCTTTTGAATGTCTCGTCGAATCCTAACTGGAAACTTTTCCTGGAGCAGTTTGCTTCAGAGCTTGGTCTACGAGTCTCGCAGATTGAGCTCATTAACTTTTATCTTGTTGGAATATCTGGTCTTAATATATCAATGGACGTGACCCCGCATACGGGTATAACCTTTTCTTCCAAAGAAGCTGCAGGAATAAACTCTTCACTGTCAACTCACAGGGTCCGTCTGGATCCTGCATTAGTGGGTGACTACAAGCTTCTTAACATCACCTGGTTCAAACCTCCTTTACTGCCTCAAGGTAATATTCATTTTTCTAGCTGCAGGTTAAATATCTGTATCAACAATGTCATTTTGATTGTGAATCTCATGCATGGTGAACGGTAATTAGTAAGTGTGCAGATGTTGATGCTTTCTATTCGTTAGCCGTAAATTCTTTGTTGCTGATGTAGTTTGATCAGTTTTCTGATTAAATTGGTAGCCTGTAGTCATTGACCTCAAGTTGTTCTATTAAACTAGAATCATGTTCCTTTATATGCCTATACTGCAACTGAAGTAACAAAAGTTTTTCTTTTACGCAGCTCCTATTTCCGATGCAGCTCCATCAGTAGCACCGCCGAATCTTCCTTCAAATCCTTCTACGATTGCACCTTCAAAGAAAGTTAAACATCCTAATTTGGTTCTTGTCATTGGACTTGGAGCTGTGATCCTGATAATTTCTGTGTTCACCGTGGTTATGGTCTGTTTCTGCGTATCTCGCCAAGAGAAGCATATTGAACCTTTCAAAGAAACTGGTATGTAAAGAGTTGTGTGAAATTGTGTTCTGCGTTCACTAGACAATATCTCCATCTCTTCCCTCCTAGTTTATCACTAGTAGTCGATCATCAGTTTAATTTTGATCGTTTTTGGTATTTTACTACGATGTATATCTTGAATTCATTTCTCATTATGAATTTCATGTGCTTATTATTTTCGAAATAGCAAAACAAAGTAGTGTGGGAGCAGTTCCAGCAGTGGGATCTCTTCGCCATCCAACCAGCACACGGTTTCTCACCTATGAAGAATTGAAAGAGGCTACGAATAACTTTGAGACAACTAGTATTCTTGGAGAGGGCGGCTTTGGGAGAGTATACAAGGGTGTATTAAGTGATGGCACTGCCGTTGCCATAAAGAGACTTAGCAGTGGAGGACAGCAAGGGGATAAAGAGTTCTTAGTTGAGGTTGAGATGCTCAGCAGGTTGCATCACCGTAACTTGGTGAAACTCGTTGGATACTATAGCAATCGTGATGCCTCACAGAACCTACTATGTTACGAGCTTGTTCCAAACGGAAGTTTGGAGGGCTGGCTCCATGGTACAGTTATCAATACATGAAGATTTTCCTTAAAATACACTTAAACTGAAACGATAATTGATAAACACGATAATCTGTACAGGGCCATTGGGACTAAATTGCCCTCTTGATTGGGACACACGAATGAAAATTGCTCTTGATGCTGCACGAGGTCTTGCTTACTTGCATGAGGACTCTCAACCTTGTGTCATTCACCGAGATTTTAAGGCGTCGAATATATTGCTCGAGAACAACTTTCTTGCTAAAGTTTCAGATTTCGGTCTTGCAAAACAGGCTCCTGAAGGCAGGGCAAACTATCTCTCGACCCGTGTTATGGGAACTTTTGGGTTAGTTGTTTCTTATTTGGGTCGCCTATTAACATTTGCTCTCCAAGTCTTGATGTTCTCATTCTTTAACATATGGACCTTTATTTCTTCCAACAATTGCAGATACGTCGCCCCAGAGTATGCTATGACTGGGCACCTTCTCGTGAAGAGTGACGTTTACAGTTACGGAGTGGTTCTTCTAGAGTTGTTGACTGGAAGAAAACCTGTAGATATGTCACAGCCTTCAGGCCAGGAGAACCTAGTTACCTGGGTTAGTTCTCGAAACCCAATCTGACTGTATGCAATTGTCCCGTTTCAGCGATAACACATTCTATGTATTTTGCAAGTGGCTCGGCCCTTAATCTTTACCAGGGCTGTAAACAAACCGAGACAGGTCGAATACTACTCAGCTAGTTTAGAATATTAGGGTGTTCGAGCTCGTCTCAACATTTAATTATCTAGTTCAACCTTGAGTTGGGCTCGTTTGATATTCATATTAGCAAAGTAACTATTTTAGCTTGAGCCTTGTGTGTTGGCTTGATAAAAGGCTCGATTGAAGGCTCGTGAACAAATAAACTTGAACATGTTCGCCAACTCAACAAGCCGAGCATTGTCTGGCTCAAACCCGGCTCAATAAAAGTATCAAACTCAAAATCCGGCTCAAGCTCGACTTGTTTACTATTCTGGACAAGATTTTTTGAGCCAAACCTCGAATAGCTTGCGAGTAGCTTACAATCCTAATATTTAGTAGTTAAGCTCGACAATTAGTAAGGATAGTAAGCAGTTTGCCTTATGTTTATGCAGGCTAGGCCAATACTAAGAGATAAGGAACGACTCGAAGAGCTTGCCGATCCAAGACTCGAGGGGAAGTATCCGAAGGAAGATTTTTTCCGAGTGTGCACCATCGCCGCAGCTTGTGTGGCGCCAGAAGCTGCCCAACGACCTACTATGGGGGAAGTGGTACAGTCTCTCAAAATGGTGCAACGAGTTACAGAGTATCAAGATTCTGCAGTGGCCTCCAACGCAGCGCCCAATCTTAGGCAGTCATCAACAACCTTCGAGTCCGATGGGACCTCATCCATATTTTCTTCGGGCCCGTACTCGGGATTCAGTGCCTTGGTGGACACCGATAACATTTCTAGAACAGCTGTATTGTCCGAAGATCTTCAGGAAGGACGATGATCCTATTTTCCTTTTTCTTTTCTTTTTCTTTTTGGTGGAGTGTTTATTCAGATTAGTTCTTCATCAACAGAGCTAGCTTCTTGATCAACCCGGTTCGAATTGTGCTTGACGTTCTCGGGAGGGTTGATCGAAGAAGTGCTGTTGATTCTGTCTAAGTGAAATTGTGTTCTTGTTCTGTCATCCCATGTAGAGAAGGCTTGATTCAGTTTCCTCAGTTGTAGTGGTTACTCTCTGCATGTTGAGATGAGATATTGTAATATGTATATATTGATTTGGTTTTCTTGATTATTAGCTGGTTTTCTCATGTATCTGCTTCCACTATTGGACTTGGTAGGGTTTTGGTTTTCTTAATTATTAGCCTTGAAGTGAGGTTAGATTTTTATCATTTTTTGAATCCCAAGTTCAAAAGGTTGGCCAACACATGTTTCAATTTAATCTTAACGAGTTTAGCTTCTTTGTTCACGAATATAAAAAATCAGTTGTTTTTCAAATAGTTTACTATTTTTATATACAAATTAATTTACAAACTTATTTAGTCTATTACTCTATTTGTCTTAATTCAATTGTTCTATTTGATTATATAATATACTCATTTCAATATAAAATCAGACAATTGAAGTGGACTGAGCGAATATTTTATTAAAATGAAATTTTAATAATTACTATCTTTTTTACGCCAAATCAATTTAAAAAAGTTGTTTATCGTATACAGGGAAGAGTTATTTTTAAAACAACGTCCAAACATATTCATTCAAATAATTAATTTTAACGCATTTTTTCTCTTATTACTCGTAGTGCAATTTTTGACGCAATTATGATGCTCTATCCACAAACTATTAAATTTAATTATTTTTTTGTCTTCCTTCTGGCATTTTATTTTAATAAAATTTTTCAATTTTTTTTGTGTAAATATACATTTTACATTAAAGATTTTTACAATATCTTTACTTTGACATATGATACAAAATAAATAAATTTAATATGAAAAAAATACTATTATTAAAAAAAAACTGAATATTATATATATATATAATTTTATATGTTATATTTTTATCTAAATGAATCATCTGAGTCTCCATACATTACAAACAATTCAATTATTTATCATCAATAAATCAAGATGTATCCAAAATTCGCAGTTATATAACACTTAAAATCATATTATATTTTTAATTTAGTGATATTTATAGTTTTGCAACATATAAAATAACTGCATATGATGTGAATAATGTAATTTTTGTAGTGATGCTTTGATGACAACCATGATTTATATTAATGATATTCCACAAATAAAATAGTTATATATTTTATTATATAATATATGAAGTTGAATTAATAATGTATATTTCAATAATGATATGTCTATGATTATATACTAATTATTAATAATTAGTATATAATATAGACTTATATTATTCCAAAAAAATACTCGTATTTTATTTCGCTCATAAAAATATATACAATATACATTTCAAATTAAAGATCGCAACAAGATCATTCATTTGATATGACATAAAAAATTGATTTATTGTAAAAATTTATCACCATTTAAAATATTTTAAAAATTATATACACACATATATATATATAATTTATATATATAATTGTCATAACAAGCCCGACCCGATTTGTCCTTTCGGAATAGCCAGATTTGGGTCAAATTGGAGTTCAAAATTTGAGGTCAATAAATAATCAATTGCGAAAAATCAATCAAAAAATATTTGGGTCAATCAATTTCGAACTTAAAATTTTTTTCCATCAATATAATTTTTTATTGTATTTTTAATTAAATATTAAAAATCTAAAATCGAATCATTAAAATTAAAATATCTCATTTCCAATATTTTCTATAAGTAAAAATACATATTGTGCAAATATGTATTAAATTAAAAATAATTGGATTGAATATCATATTTATAGGTTCCAAAATTTTCCATAAAGTTTGAAGGTATTTAGAAAGTTTAGCATTACATTTTTTATGACTCTAATTAGAATACACATCCAATGTATTAATGAACAATTCAAACCAAATGATAAACAATATAATAAAGAAATGAAATAACTAGTAACTATATACATACTCTCGATTTATCTTGGTTGATCGCGTATTTCATAAATTAGATAAAATGACTAAAAATAAATAAATATTTTTCTTTTTTCAAACGGGTTGAAAAAGTATATATAGAACCGCTCCACCGCCCACAATAGTTACAAATATAAGAATATGAGTCACTAATACTATAATTTCCGCTTTTTTGTTACTAGTACGTGTACTCTTTCGATGCATTGAAAAAAAATATAATTAGAAGTTATATCATACGTATGAGATAATTACCTTCCATTTATTTATGTAATGTTTATAATCTGGTTAGAGGAGTTCTCTTCATTAGTGTAAATAGAACTGTCAAAATTGTGAAGCGAAACTTTTTAAAATTTTGAAGATCGTCCAAACTTGCTCTAAAATTTTCAAACATATAAATATAATACTCAATTCGAGTGGACGGGTTTTTATCCATCCATATAATTTATTATTTTTTAATCTAATAAATTTAATAATTCTTTGTAAAATAAATATTTATAATTAAAGAAAATATTGGGCATAAAATATTTTAATTTTACAGACAAAAATAAAATTGATTGAAATATGAAAAGGTAATTAATTTTTCTATATTTACATAAATTTTAAATGTGATTAAATTAATAATTAATAAATTTAATTACTAATACCACTAAAATTTAAGAGTTAATTATACTAACTAGCCAAAGAAGATAGTAAAAGACAAATAATAGCCACAAACATAATACTATTTAAATTCTAGCCATTTTGAATGTGAATTATCATAAATACCCTTCTATTTAAATTTAATTGTATGAATGGTACGAATGGTATGAAGTGAATGAATAATATTCATTCATACGATTCATACGTACATACAATTTAATAAAATTAAGTATCACGTATGAATAGTACGATTCGATACAATTCATACGCTTCATACGCTTCATACGTACATATAGTTTAATAAAATTAAGTATCACGTATTATAAGGGTATTTTAGTACAAGAAATTTATAAATGGCTATAATTTAACTATTATTATGTTGGTGGCTATTATTTGTCTTTTATAATCTTTTTTAACTATTTTATATTATCACTCAAAATTTAAAGTAATTACAAAATCTTCATTTCATTTATTAAACATTATATTAAAACTATATTTTAAATTTGTAAGTTTAAATAGAATATAAAAATATTTATTAGATTAAAACTATATTTTCATATTTATAAAATTATAAATATCAATTATTCTTAATGGTTAATTTATATTAATGCTAAAAAAAATTAATTTATTTTTGTTTAGATCCAAAAAATTTGAATGAATCAATTTTTTTCTCTATTAAACCAATATGTGGCCATACATAATTTGGCTGCATAGATTTATTCATTTTTAGGATTGTACAAGATTTGATTTGATGTATATATATGTATTCATCATCATCATTATCATTAATCAAACTTTCAGATATTAAAAAGAATAGCTTTTCCCACAGAAAACAACAAAATAAACATTGCAAAAACAAGGAAAAAGGTAAACATTCAGCCACTCTTTCATGCCATTTCTATAATTTCATGGCAACATTTTATTTCCCATTCTGCAGTATTAACAAATAAACTATACAGTATATCATTCCTCCTATCACCGGCCTTTTATTTTCCCTTCTCTTGTTACTATTTCATTCCACAAGATGGGATATTTTTCTCGAATCATGCATTTGTATTTTCATTTTCATATTATAAAAACCAAATCTTGGTATAATAAATCAAGAATCTGTTCATATTGATGTTGGGATGTCAATATTGTGTTTCTCAGAGATGGGCTTCTTTCTACCTTTCTTAATCCCTTTCTTGTTTAATTTCTCATGCTTGCACATTACAAATCAAGATATTTGGGATTATTGGGAGGTGTTTTGATAAAAAGGATTTGATTGGGGAGGGAGGGAATCTGTGGCAGTGTCAGCAGAAAAGGGCTGGATGGAATAGAATAGACCTATGGGTTGAAGCAATATATCAAATACTAGTACTTAAGTAATTTACTGTTCTGCTGTGCTTTGTAGTAATCCCATGTCATATCTTCGAATGTCAGCACAAGAAAAGATTACATAGCTTATATAGACCTGCAGTATATATCCAGTTCATTTATAGGCTTTTGCATGCGCACATATTTTGAGATGGGAGAGAGAGAGGGGTTGCATTTCTGTACTTTTAGGTTCATTTAATTGCAGGCCTTCTAAAGGTAATTAATTGTATGACACTTCAAGTTGGTTCTGTGTGAAATGTGTTTGTTCAAAAGGTAATTATTCATTGTGATGGCACTAGGCGCATTTACTGTAATCTAGGTTATAATTATGGTGCCAAAAAGCATATAGAAAGGGGAGATTTGATGCCCTTCAAATGAAACTGCACCAACCTTTAATGGCTGAGGTTAGTAGTTGGGAGACTATGTTATCATCACTTGCATATATCATTCATATGTCTTGTGTTAATATCTGTGAATTGTCACTTTAAATTGCTTCTCTTTTGGTGCTTTGGGATTTGCTACTCGGAGAGTGGCAGTTACTTCATCACTCAAGAAGTTCACAACTGTATTTTCACAATATTTTGGTTTGACCCTTTTGTCCCTTATGTGCTTCCCCTTATTCTTACACTGGGTTATTTGTGTTCCAGACTTGCCTTTGTCCCTTTCATTCGATATTCTGTCTCCTTGCCAGTTGCCTCTATATTGTTTGCTTAAAGAAGAAACCACTTTTTGTTTCAGTTTCTTTTCTTGTAAAGCTGTGACCTTTTCTGATTATACAAAACATATCTCATTTCTTGATTCCTTTCATTTTTCAATGATGCATTTTGCTTTTCTTTTTCCATAATAAACAGAAGTCTCGAGAGAAGAGAGTTGGATACTGAAGTAGGAGGGAGATGACGGTTGAGCAAGGCGAAGATAGAGGCGGCGGAGATGAGATTGCGGCGGAGGCGGCGCACACATCTTCCACTTATTATGCATATCCACCACCATTGAGAACATACGATGATGTTGTGCGCTCTCGTGACTTGTTCTTGGATTCTTTGAAGAAGCTCCATACTTCTATGAAAACTAAGTTCATGTAAGATGTGTTATCAAAATTATATCTTTCTGAGGTTTATGTTGATGGGAAGTTGAAGAAGGGTTTGTCTTTTAGTCCAAATGTAACACACACATTAAAGGGTTTTACCATAGATGCATTTGCATCTTGAATTTTGATTCTGATAGATAAGTTAATGCCTATTTTCAGAAACTACTTATTAGATTGTGATGAAAATTTCCATATGTTTAGAAAAACTGTACTAACATGGGAGCAATGGAGTTGAAGGTTGAAAGAGGTCTGTATCTTCACATTTAAATATTTGATAAATACTCTCTCGTCCCGCTAAAGCTGGTCTGTTTTGAAAATATGCTGAGTGTTTTTTGGTCAAAACAAACCAACTTTAGTGGAACAAAGGGGGAGTATATGATGTATGCAAATTATGTTCCTCTACAATTTAATCAAGCATCTAAATGTAGCATAATGATGAGACTATTGCACTGTCCATATATATATATATCATTCTTATGCATCAGCAGCCTCGAATACGAATAGTTTGGACTTAGATCTAGTTATTTGCCTTCTCGAAATCGTCCCATGTGTTCCCAAACCCATCCTAAAAAGATTTGATAGGAGTTTGGACCACCTGTGGATTTCTTCATGGATATAGACATAGTTGCAAGTTCAAACAAGTTTATTAGTTGGAAAGTATAGTAGTTTGAAATCCTTGTCCAATGGAAATGCTGTGCTATTGCAGTAATTGCTGCTTCTGTTCCATTTTGTTTCTGCAATGTTCTTGCTTTAGCTTAAATATGTTGTTGTTCCTTGTTCTTAGAGTCTTCGTTTGTACTTATAGTTGTTGTTAATACTTTCTTCAGGACTCCTGTTGTTGGGGGCCGGGACTTGGACTTGCATCGTCTCTTTGTCGAAGTAACTTCTCGTGGTGGCATCGCAAAGGTTAGTCCGTTGTTTTTTTCCTTTTTCTTGAATTGATTTTCAAATCTGTTTCAATATAAACTGTATGATTGTGGTTCCGGTGATGCTGCTAATCGTAAAAATGAAGGAACCTGTTGCATTCGCCAATTGTTCCATGATTTGATGAGCACGGAACCTTTGCTTTTCGACTTTTACCTTTGGAATTTTACGTGATTGACAGTCTTTATTTTTACTACTCTTGGTTAAATCGACTCACTGAATCGGGCTGAACACAACGTTTCTTTGGAATCATACACACGCATGCACACGAGCTGTTACGTAACGTTTGAACTTTGAAGCATGTATGCTGGACTCAGCTTCGACTCGATTCTAAGTTCTTGATGATACTAAACTTATATGGAACACAGATTATGAAGGAAAAAAGATGGAAAGAAGTGACTGCGGCATTCAAATTCCCTTCCTCGGCCACCAATGCTTCGTTTATAGTTCGCAAGTATTATGTTTCGCTGCTTTACCACTACGAGCAAATCTACTTCTTCAAGGCCAAATGCTGGACTCCCGAGCCTACTGGTTAGTTAAGATTCGTATGGTTTATGTACTGCTCTATTTCTCGATTTTTCGTGATCTTTTGAAGCATATTCAGCCGAAGATGCTATGAAAAATTTGCCTCCGATCACACCTCCTGCTCCCGGATCCAATGAACACAAGGCATCAGTATCTCAACGAATGCACAATGCTCCACTACGACAGGAAGCAAAGGCTGAATCGTCGATTCCTGAAGGTTCTGTCTCTCGTTTCCTTTTCTTTGTCCGGTTCTTGTTGAATGGTTGTGCTGTTTCATCTTTGGATCTCTGTAAACAAGATACTAAGTGCGTAGGTTCCACCACTTTTTCGATTTTCGCAGGATCATTAATGCCGTCATGTGGCTCCCTTGTAAGTGGCGTGATCAATGGAAAATTCGAGTGCGGGTACCTCATCACCGTTAGAATCGGGTCGGAGGAGTTCAAAGGTGTTCTCTATCAAGTCCAAGATCAGCATGGCGGAATGCTCCAGCCACAAATCAGCCCTCCACCACTGAAATCAGGAGCTATGCGTCGCCGGAGAAGAAAGAAATCCGAGATCAGAAAGAGGGATCCCTTTCATCCGAAGCCTAACCGAAGCGGCTACAACTTCTTCTTTGCAGAGCAGCATGCGAGGCTCAAGCCAGATTATCATGGCAAGGATCGAGAGATAAGTCGAATCATCGGTGACTCGTGGAATAAGCTGCAAGAGCATGAAAGAGTAGTAAGGCACTAACTTATGTCTTTAAGCATTAGGTTTAGCTATACTTTCTATCTCAGTCTATCGCGTTTTTATCCCGAAAATCCCGACCTTTGGAAAATAGCCCGACTTATCGTATTCAATCAAGCGGAGGTCCCGATAGAGGCTTGCTCCGATGATAGAATTGAATAAGAAAAAACAAACGCGGGCTACTTTTCGTATTTCTCAAAGGTCGGGATATTATTGAGGAATCACGAAACGAGGATAGAAAGTAAAACTAACCATGTATCAAATTTTGTGTATGAAAACAACACTATGTTGCACTTAGGTTTATCAAGAAATGGCACATCGAGACAAGGATCGGTACCAGATGGAGATGGAGGTGTATCGAGAAAGATTAAGAAAGGGACTGATCATGTCGAGTGAAGCACCACCACTGGTGCAGCAGCAGCAGATCACGACGAGTGTACCCTTGGCAGATCTGAACAGAACCAAGCTGTTTGAAGGCGGTGCTGGTGCCTCTGCATGCAACGACGAGCGCATGATGAGCTCGGAGAAGAGCGACAAGGGCTCGGATTATGCAGAATGCTCGCAAGCGGAGATGGAACTGAGGAACGTATGCGTCGAGGTCATGGGTAATGAAGCATTCGATATGCGGACAAGGGCTGCGTCTGAGAATGTCGCAGCGGGTGAGGAAGGTGGAAGAATGTCGCCACGTGGTGATGGTGGTGATGCTGCTGCTGCTGAAGATGGAGTATCAGTTCGTGTTGAAGGGATAGAGGAGGCTCCTAGTTTCTTCTAATCGATCACTTGCAAATTTGTGACTTTTCTTCTTGCTGTGGGAGAGAGATATCATCCTTTTTATTATAGTTAGATGTTAGTATAATTGTTATATGTTGATAGTAGTAGAAGTGTAGAACTTCTTGTTTGGGATTTATAATTTTATTAGTATTAGGTAAAGATATTAATATATCATTTCTCTTTGAAGTTTCTTGGTCTCTCTAGTTTGTGTTTCTTGAGTTTTTGATATCTGTTATTAGGGCCGTAAACAAGCCGAGCTGATTATTATCCAGTTAAAATTGGCACAACTTGTTTAAAATATCAAGTTTTTTTTTTTTTTTTTTTTTTTTTTTTTTTTTTATCTCGGATCTACATTTAAGTATCGAGTTTGTTTCGAACTTGACTCTTGAGTTATTTGATAATACCTTCTTGAACTCAAGTTCAAACTTTTTTCAAGGCAAGAATATTTGAGCACTCAACAAAATGCAAATCACTTGCCACTACTCAATCAACAAAAGCTACAAAACATACCTTGTGATACGAAAATGTTATCTGATGTTGGATTGAATACCAATGTATGAAGGACTGCTATTCCTTGTGTACAGTTTCAAAAGAACACTCAGCAGTTTTGGTCAGAAGGAGTTATAAATAATGGGACAAAGGGAATACATGCTATCATCCATCTATTCGCATTCGTAGTACGAATAACCCGTTATATGCAATGCTCTTCTCTTTATCTCTGCTCCTAGCAGGTCAACCGTTTCATAGATTTCTTTAGACAGACGATGCGACTTGTCTCCGGATGAGAATCCATGCATATCTACCGAGTTGTCGATGTCGCCAACGTCTGCCCAACTAAATCCTACTTCTTTTATCACTTTCCTCTCCCTCATCATTACCCTAACTTTCGCGACCTTTTCCCACTTCCCCTTCTCAGCAAACAAGTTAGACATCAGAACGTATGAACCCGATTCGTTAGGCTTCATATCAATCAAAGAATCAGCAATTCTAGTCGCCATCTCAACATCTCCATGGGTCCTACAAGCCCCAAGCAGGCTATGTAGGACAGATACTCCAGGTCCTCCCGGGATCTGGCTCAGGAGTTGTTCGGCCTCCTTCAGCTTCCCAGCCCGGCCCAACATGTCTACGATGCAAGCATAATGCTCCACATATGGTTCGAGAGAATGATCATTGATCATTGAATAAAAAATTTCACACCCTACATCAACCATCCCATGGCGACTGCATGATGTCAAGATGGAAAGGAATGTAATGGGGTCAGGCTCGACGCCTTCCATCACCATTTCCTTATAATACTTCATGACTTTTTCATAGTCCCCATGCCTTGAGTAGGCAGAGATTATAGATGTCCAAGCTACTTGGTTCTTCTGTGTCAACTCAGAAAAGATCTTCTCAGACTCAATCATGCTCCCCCGTTTCGCGTACATGTCAAGAAGTGCACTGGAGACAATTGGATGACTATCCAATCCGAGTTTCATCATGAAGGCATGGCATCGTTGGCCCTGCCTAAGAGAAATTGATTCAGACGAGGCTATTGCATGCAACACAGCCCCAAAAGTGTGGGGGTTCGGTGTTAATTCTTCTGAAGCTAAGGAAAATACTTGTAAAGCTTTCTGGTACATGCCATTCAGAGAATAAGCAGATATTAGAGAATTCCATGATACGATTTCTTTGTAGTCAAGCTGCTCAAATACCTTAATGCAGTCTTCTACCAACTGAAATTTGCCATACATGGTGATAAAACTATTCGCCACAGTAGATTCAGCAAGAAAGTTTGACTTCAAACAGAACGCATGCACCATTAGGCCTTCTCGAATCATATTATATTTTGTTATCGCATGAATCAATCCGATGAACGTGACATAATTTGGCCATATCTTATCTTGCATCATCGCCTTGAACAAATTCATTGCATCCTCTTCGTCTATAGAGATCATTGTTGTCCAAGACACTACATCACGGCCGATAGTATTCTCAAAGACAGCTACTGCATCGTCATCAGCTCCACATTTTAAATACATAGACATGAGAACATTACAAATCTTGACATGATAACCATATCCTCTCTTCATCGACAAAGCATGCACCTGCTTCCCAAAACCGAGGTTTCTCTCGTGACCACAAGCTGCAACCACACTATTAAACGAGACATGATCAAGCTTCAAGCCTTCCTTCACCATCTCAACAAATTTCTCAATGGCTCCCGATCCGTTATTACCCTCCTGGGCATAGCCGGATAGAATGGCATTCCACGAAACCAAATCTTTAAAAGGCATTTCAGTAAACACTCTCTTAGCATCCTCAACATTTCCACATTTTGAATATAGTGTAATGAGTGCATTCCCAACATATAAATCCTTCTCCAAAGCTAACTTTGTAGCAAGACAATACATTTGAAACCCAAACTCAAATTCCTCCCCATCTGCACAATGGGCAAGGGCACTAGTGAAGGTTCTACAATCAAAAGCAATCCCAGCTGAATGCATATCACGAGCGAAAAAGAGTGCACTTTTGTTGTCTTCAAAACCTGATAGCACTGTATTATATGAAACAGTATCAGGGCTCTTCAAATCCACAAAAATACACAAAGCCCTCCTCAAATCCGAAGATTTGCAGTACATGTTCATCAACGAATTACAAACGGAAACGCTAGCCATGAAACCAGAAACCACTGCAAAACCATGAACTTGACCCCCAATCCTGGGGTGCCCAACACAAGCCTTGGAAGCAAGCGCGATCACAACTTCATTAGCCCCCGACAGATCCCTTTGAAGACTATTCTTGAAAAGATGAAGTGCTTCGCACTGGCGGTTTTGGTGCATGAGGTTGAGCATGAAGCGATGAACAGACACATTTGCTCGGCTTGGCATTTCGTCGAGCACATGGTGTGCATGGTAAGATAACGACGATGCCTTTATACATGTTGGCAATTGAATAAACAGTTTGCGAAGGATCTGAAATTGGGGATTTATCATGGTATTCTTCATGCAGAGCTACAGCATGAAGGTTTGCTGTGGGCATGTTAAGAATGTTTATTACACTGCCGTGCCGTGGGGTTGTGCTTCCTGTAACTTGTTAGCCTGAGACCACGTGCGAGGATGGCAGCGGCGGCGGAATGGCGGAGCTCTAGGGTTTCCCCATTCAAGGCTTCAGAGCAACGGAGACGGGAGCGCTCGCTACTCAGCGGCTGCGCTTGTTTAGGTATAATTTGACTAAAGACTCCTAATTTTAATCAAATTGTATCTGAACAAATGAGACAAAAGTAAATATTATTATTTAAAATGAAAAGTTGAGATCTTGGAAATTAAAAATAGATGTGTAAATGAGTTGACTAGTTGAGTCGAGCTAAAGGTCAAAATCGAGCTTGACTTGACCAACTTTCCTTTCCTCGACTGAGCAAAATGCAATAAGCTCGAGTTAGGCTAGATTCTTACTATAACTCCAACTTTATCCAAATTTATTTAGGCTCGTTTAATATAAGGTATGAGTATGAAATCAATAATAATAATATAAAAGCTATCAATGTTAGATCATATGCTAGACTCATCAAGTCTGAGTATTACTGAAGTTGAGCTTGATTAATATCTAAGTCAATTTCAAACTTTTCTCAAATAATTTATGAATAGCTTGTAAACGGACTCGACTCCCTCACACTCCTAATTGAGAGTTACATTTTCATGTAAGTATTTGTGAGATTTTAGAAATTATTATACTAATGTTTATATAGTCCTCAAATATCTCACAATAACTCCTATTTAAAATAAATATTAAGATTGTAACAGTTACATTATTGAAAAGAACCATAAAGCATAAAATGTGGATAAAGAAAATTTTATTTCTAAATAGCAAGAATTCGATGCTTGGGAGCCAATTTGTTCCTTCACCATTGAAGAAGTAAAGGCTGTTTTTGTTCTTTTAATCTTTTCTTTAGCATTCATTACCTTTATTCTTCTAAATCTTTTTTTAACATTATCATCAAAATATCATTTTCTTTTGATAATTGTCTCTAAATTTATATAATTTTATTTTATTTTATTTTTTCTTAATTTTTCAATTTGATTAATAAATATATCAACTTGCGATCTTTTTTCACGACTATCTTCTTCGATCAAGTTTAAATTGATGCATTATCTAACATACCATTTTTGTAAAGAGGTAATGTATAAATTGAAAATAATTTAAAATGACACTTTAGATCTTTTATGAATTTTTACTTGATCGATAATTGTCTCGGTGGAAAAAATGAAAATACAAATCATATATTAATTTCTTTATTGATCACATTGAAAAATCATAAAAAATAAGTGAATTTGGAGACAATTTACTCTAAATAATTTATACTACTTAAGATTAATAAATTCTAATTTGCCTTGAGTATACTTGCTCACATATTCCAAAGCAACTCTAATCCTCTAGCTATTGCCAACCATGTGACTATAATATAGAAGAAGAAACAGGATAACTTGCTAGTGGAGAAACTGACTGAGAAAAGGATCAACTTCACACCATTTATAACTTAAATATTCCATGGAGAAGTCTTCATTTAGAATATATATATTTCAACAATCTCATGTTCCTTTCCTTCTACCAAGAAACTCAAGATCAGTGGTGATCTATCAGCACTGCAGCAGTCCTCAAAAAAAGAAAAGAAAAGAAGAAATCATGAGTAACGTCGATCTTCTCTTCAAGCTGAGCATGCAACAGAAATGGGCAGAAGTGATGGAGAAATACAAAGACAAGAACACTCACACAATGAAGCTCACAAAATCAGAGGACACAGCTCTCCACATAGCCATCTCCAGCTACAACCCTAAAAGCCCTAACCCTAATCATGAGAACGCCACATTTGGAATGATTAAAGAGATGAAGGCCAGCAGCTCTTTGGGTGAGGTGTTGAGGATGAAGAATGTGAGAGGAGACACTGCTCTCCACCTCGCTGCTGCAGTTGGATGGGAAGCCCTCTGCAAGCGCATAGCCAATGAGGGTTCCGAGCTCATCGAGATTCGGAACTCCAATGGCGAGACTCCGCTGTTCATCGCTGCTCATCATGGCAACTTGGAAGCTTTTCTTGCTCTGCACCACGCCTATACAGAGGATGGCTGCGATAGGAAGTTACCGGAGGAGACGAATACCGATCACGGGGAATCGTTGAGGCTGCCCGGTGGTAGTGATCAAGAACAAGTCTCCACCCTACCGAGTCATGCTCAGAATGAGTCTCTTTGTAGGAGGAAAGATGGGAATACCATTCTGCATTCGTCTATCTCCGGGGAATACTTCGGTAAACTTTTCTTTCATAGGGTTAACCATCTCAAATACTCTTAATTTTTTTATATATATTTTTCGTGACTTCGATTTGGCCGATAAATAAATTATCAATCAACTTGCAACTTTTTGCTCCTTGTACTCGAGGATATTTTTTGATCAAGTTAGAAATTGATTTAATTTATTATCTGACGTGTCATTGTGAAAATTTTTCTTTTTATATTGATGTGCACATAAGAAAAATCACAAATTAATATATTTGTTAGATAAATTAAAAAGTTGCTCACGAAAATGAAAATTTTTTAATTATTAATTTTGAGATGATTAACTAGTTTTTTTTTTTATAATCACCCCTTTTATCATGACAATTGCATCAAGAAATGTGTTTAGATCAACCATTTTTATGAATGTGCCTTGTAGATTTTGATGATATTGAGGTTTTTTCTTCTATTTTATTCTTTTAATTGAATTCTTACTACAGAATTAACATATGTAATAATTGAGTACTACAAGAATCTTCTGAATTCTGTGAATGTGGATGGAGAAACCCCTCTCCATGTCTTAGCAAGAAAGCCCAACTTATTCAAGAGCAGCTCCCAGCTTGGATTCTATGAATCAATTATCTATAAATGTAAGATTCATTAATTAATTTAATTAATTACTCCCTCCGCTTCAACAAGGATAGACTTGATAGACTGATTCAAAATTATTTTACTAGAATTAAGAAAGTTATTGGAAGACTAAATTATATAACTAAACTTACTAATAGACCCCTATTTAATTTAGATATACTTTATTTTTAAAGTTGAACTTAGCTCAAATAATCAAGTTCTTTTTTATATAAGTTATATATATATAATTATCAATGAAGTTAATGAAAGAATTAAATAGGGGTTTACTAGTAAAACAAGTTATGTGATGGGACATCTGAAAAATGAAAGAGAGGGAGTAATTAATTTGTGTACTTATGTTATTAAAGTTTGATGGAATTTGTGGTTTGTGGATGTATAAGGTGTGTTTGTTGATGATTTGAAGATGCCACAACCTAAGTATTGTAGAACTAGGGCTACCAAGATTAATGACTCAGCTAAGAAGAAATTCCCAGGGAACTATGGGACATGTGTGGACATCTTCTACTTACTTTGGGATCCAATTTTCATGAGTTATCAAGGTATATAATTGATTGTCAACAAACTCTAGTTGTTATGTGAGAATTCATTTATGAGGCAATGTTATAGCGTTTTCCTATGCGGATGAGCATTGGATAATTCTACACGTTATTTAATGCAGGTTCTTCAAGATCCAAGAAAAAGAAAGGGATTTCAACAGATGTAGAAAATCAAACGTATATGGTGCATGGCATTCCTATACGTGAAAGTTTCTTAGGTAAATCTATTCATATATTTTGTTATCTACAAAATTTCTGAATATTTAATTGATAAAAAAAAAATAAGAGGGTGTTTATTGTTTGTCTCCAGCTGATTGTTCAAGATCGAAGAAACAAAACGCAGCTCCTCATGAAAGTAAATCGATGAATATTAGTATTATTTCATTTTATGAACATTAAGTTCTTTTATATTTTGATTTAGTTAGTGTAATTGAACCTTAATAATATGGATGAACTAATTAATTAGTGTTTCAGGCAAAGGTGCAGAGGAAGAGCAGGGCAAATATGATGGTTCATTTCCTCCCAACTACACTGCTTGCTTTTCCTTACTCAAATTTGCATCAACAGTTATTCTAACAGTTCTTGGAATTGGTAAGCTTAATTCAGTATTCCACATTCTATCCACCAGCTATTGTAGACTCTACTAGAAAAGATCTAGTTCAGAACTCAACTTGATAGTAGACGAGTCATGCTCGAACTTGAGCCAGACAATGCTCGAAGTTCATGTCGGGCTCGAGCCAGCTCGAATACCATAATATACTCACCTCAACTCGACTCGTTTACATACCTACCCGTTTCCAACCCAATTATACAATCATGTAATTAGTTATATATTGTATGGTGCAGGATTCTGGAAGATAACAAAGATTAAAGAGAAGAAAGTTCGACACTCTCATGCAATGGAGATTCTGAAGAAAATGATGGAGTTTGAACCAAGTTACAAATACGATAGTGATGGACTTAAACCTCTTCATTCAGAAGCATTCACCAATATACCAGCTACTCCTCCCACCATTGCTGAAGACTTTAATCCAGATTCTCCTCAAAACACACCTAAACATGATGATGATCACCACAACAAATCAGGTAATTAATTAATGGCGACAAACATCATCAAAATATACAAGGGATCGATCAATGGAGTTTACTTGAATATATTAACTGCAGGAGAGAAGAAAGTAAAGGCTGCGTTAAAGGACACACCACTACTAGTAGCTGCAAAAATGGGAATCCCAGAAATGGTAAAGAAGATACTAAAGGAAGTGCCCATAGCCATTCAAGATGAGGATGGTGAAGGCAAGAATGTGGTGATGCTGGCAGCTGAGAACAGACAAACCAATGTCTTCGACTTCCTCGTGTCGGCGAATCTCCCCGACTACGTGTTTCATCACGTGGATAACGAAGGGAACAGCATCCTTCACCTCGCAGCCAAGCTCGGGGAGAAGCAGCCATGGCGGATTCCTGGTGCTGCTCTGCAGATGCAATGGGAGATCAAATGGTACAAGGTACGTCCATTACTAATATTCAAGAACTCTTCCATTCAAAAATGAGCTAATCATCGGAATATTATTACAGCATGTGAAGAGTTCAGTTCCATCGCTATGTTTCAGTCACCACAACACAAAGGGAGAGACCCCAAGAAAGATGTTCACCCAAACACACGAGAATCTGGTAAAGTCCGGCAACGAGTGGCTCATCAAAACCTCCGAATCCTGCTCCGTCGTCGCGGCCCTCATCGCTACGGTGGCTTTTGCCACCTCGGCCACCGTCCCCGGCGGGCTGGACCAGAGCCACGGCTACCCCATCCTCAAAGACCGCAATGCTTTCGACATCTTCTCCATAGCGTCCCTCATTGCCCTCTGCCTCTCCATCACCGCCCTCGTCTTCTTCCTCGCCATCATTACGTCACGATTCGAGGAGCGTGACTTCAAGCGCGACCTACCGAGGAAGCTGCTCATGGGGCTCACGTGCCTCTTCTCCGGTATAGCTGCCATGCTGCTGTCCTTCTGCGCCGGCCACACTTTTATACTGAGGGATAAGCTGAGGATCGCAGCGGTGCCCATATATGCCGCCGCCACCGTGCCGGTGACCTTCTTCGCGGCGGGGCAGCTTCCCTTGTACCTTGATCTGCTCTCGGCTGCATTGACGAAAGTGCCCCTCCGCAGCTACAAGGCCTTCCATCACTAGATATATAGTATTACATGCATTTTTGTTTTACTACCTTTTGTTTTCTTTTATGATCGACAAAATATCATTTTTATATACAACCACTCTCCCATTCTTGTCCTACAAATTGTCCACAAATCACGTAAAGTAAATAAATGTAAAATGTAATTTATTTTAAATTTTACTTTGTGATTAACATATAGGGTATCTTTATCTTTTGATTTTCGTGCGATAGACATATATATATATAGAGCCAATAAAATTGGATAACTCTATTAATTTCTCTTTCTAAATTAAGTTTTTGCTTGTTCAGGAAGAAAGAAAAGTTAGTATTCAAACCAGTTTTTGCTTGTTCAGG
>JAPKLX010000307.1:109697-162319 GCA_026898415.1 Leonotis leonurus
AGTTTTTGCTTGTTCAGGAAGAAAGAAAAGTTAAGTTTTTGCTTGTTTAGGAAGAAAGAAAAGTTAGTATTCAAACCACGTTTGTGTGACGAAAGATGTGTCTAGTACTGAACCGTGAGATTAGTATTTAAACCACTCTATTGTTTTAGTTTTTTACTCTCTTTATTCTTTTTCTCTCTGTGTTCTTTCTATCTCAATTCTTAAATTATTCTCCCTGTGTTCTTTCAATCTCAATTCTTAAATGGGAGAAGGGGCAAATAACCCCCTATGGTTTATAGAAAAGTGCAAAAAACCCCTTAAGGTTTGTTTAGGTGCAAATACAACCTTCTTTAAGTTTTTGAAGTGCAAATTAGTCCAATTTTTAACACTTCAATTAAATTATGATTATAAATTTTGTTTTGATAATTTTTAATATAGGTACATGGATTAATTTTTGAAACGGATACAAACTAAATACTCCCTACATCTTACTATTTTTGATTTGGCTCAGCTCGACTACAAATTTATTATGACTCGTTTTGACTCAGCTCGACTACAAATGTAAAAACTCATCCTGACACCTTTATATTTTTATTTGGTTTCGTAATTGATGTTAAATTTTGACCACAAATATTGTAAATATCATATTTTAATAAATACTTATAATAATATTAGTGGAAAAATATCGGGGTCAAGAGCGGATACGAGTTTGTACATTTGATCCCGAGTTGAGTTTGAGGTTATATATCCCCACCCATAACTTGTCATGATAAATTTTATATATAGTACTTCCTCCGTCCCATTAAAAACGTCCTAATTTGACCAAATCGTGAGAATTTTTTAGTCAAAGTAGGACACTTTTAGTGGGACAGAGGGAATAATATATTTTATTAAATAATTTTTTAATATAATTTTCAAAATTTTATAGCAATAAAATAATGGATATTGAAAGAGTTTTCAATTATTGATTTTTTATAAATAATTACTCCATTCGTCCGGGTAAAAACGGCCACAAGTGAGTCGGCATGAATATAAGAAAATAAAGTGTTGTGTTTTAAAGTAGGAGTGATGTACTTTAAAGATAAAAGTTTCATTTTTAGGAAAGTGATCACTTTTAATGGGACGATCCAAAAAAGAAAACGTAACCACATTTAGCGGGACGGAGGTAGTATTTTATTATACTCCCTCCGTCCCAAGTACGATGGGGCGTATTCCATTTTGGACCATCCCATCTAAGTTGAGGCGTTTCCTCTTTGGGATACCTTTATTACACTCACATGTTTAAATAATATATATTTCAATCACCACTTTATACTCCTTATTCACACTTTTTAGTTACCGTGCCCAAAAGTAACGTCTCATCTTAGCCGGGACGGAGAGAGTACTAGTTTTGTAATTATTTACTTGAAAAAAATAATTTTTTTCCAAAAAATATTAGTATTTGACAGATATCCAAATGGGTAACCTCCCCCTCATCGAGTAATTTGCATCGCGCACCTGCCCTAACTTCTTTTATATAATTTTTATTTTAAATTTTACATATAATATATTTTTAATATAATATTATATATATTTGTTACATTAAATTTATGTACCCGTTTCAAAAATTAATCTCCATACCCATTTTAAAAAACATCAAAACATATTTAAAATAATAATTTAGTTGAAATATTAAAAAATAGACTAATTTGCACTTTAAAAGCTTAAAAAAGTTCTATTTGCACCAAAACAAACCATAAGGGGGCATTTGCATTTTATTACAAACCTTAAGGGGTGATTTGCACCTTATCCCTTCTTAAATTATACTAATGCGATTGTGTTTTCGTTAAGTGGTTGATAGAATGAGTTTTTCAATCTCAATTCTTAAATTATACTAATGCGATTGTGTTTTCGTTAAGTGGTTGATAGAATAGTTAAAACTCGATCTACTTATAGCTAGATTATTTTCATTCTTTTAATAATATTGTAAAAGAATAATATTTAACGTGGGTACGTAAATTCTTAACAAAATTCATAAAGGTGTTCTTCCTGTTTGGTTTGGTTACTGTTTTGATAATTGTTTATACAACACTAATTCTTAATGGACTCACGAAATATATAATATAAACAATTTAATAAATGTTAATTAAAAAAATATAAATAATATAAATTTATAAACATGTGACAAATAGATACATGTTCGTTTGATTTCTTTATAATAAGTAAAAAAAATCCAACATCACTAAATATAATTAAATTAAAAGATACAAATGAAATTAACAAATTTAGCATGCTACAGCCTACATATCTTTTTTAATTTTATTCGTGATAAGTAGAAATCTAACCTCTATAAATACAACCGATTTAAAAATATAAGAAAGGAGGCGTGGTGGCTAAGACATCCAAGGAAGGAAAGAAGCAGCATTGAGCTCTCAAGCCTGGCGAAGGCGAAAGCCCTTAGGCGGCCACTGCGAATGTTTTGAGAAACAAGCCTCACATTCTATCATCATCGCCACCATCTCCATTCACATATTTCAATCCAAAAATCAATCAAATCAAATCAAAACAAATTCTAATGTAATGACAGATCATGTCAGAAGTAGCTGGAAGTGATCACCGATTGAAATCTCATTGGGAATCCGTCTGATTTTTTCATCATCCAATCCATCATCAACAAAACAAATCATTTAATTTAAGCTAAAATCAATCAAAGAAAAAGATAAATATTTGTAAACCAACAATTCAATTACCAGCCAGCGCTGCGAAGACGTCTAATCTCAATAGAAGATGAATCTTTCTTACATCAAGTACAACGCACATGCATCTCTAGAAAAGAAGAATCTTTCTTACCTCAGGAATGGTACAGAGAACAAATTTGGCTATCACCGACACTCTAAGAAAAGGGCTATAAATAAATTACAAGCTAATTGAAGCAAAGTCGGTTTATAACAGTGGCTGCTTGGGAAACTGTGTGAGCCTAATGAATCTTGAATGGTCAAATTATGAAATAAGAGAATTAAATAAAGATTCATTAGACTACACAATTTCTGAAGAAACTTTTGTTAAATTAGAAACCATAACCTCAACTAACTTGAACAAATAGAGCCCCTTCATTAGAGTGAGGAAGAATAGCTCACTCTTTCGCGCAGAAGAAAGAACAATGACGCAATAAATATAACAAAATAATATAAAATGATAATGTATATGAAAGAGGAATGAGGAAGAGATGCTTTCTGAGAGATGAGAAAAGCTGCAGAGGTGATGACGTATTTATACAAGAAAAAAGGAAGATACTAGATTTTATTATAGGGTTAGGGTTTGAAGAAAGAAACGGCGCTGCCGCAATAGCCGCTTAGTATGGGCCGGAATTTTAAGCCCATAATTGTAGCTTCTTATTGGGCTCGGATTTGGTTCACGGCCCAATATGTGATATGTCCACTTAATATAGCATTGGGCAAATTTTAGCTCATAGCTAAAATTTGTAACCTATTTGAAATTTAATTTAAAAGAACACAGTTTGGTAATTGAGTCAAGTTTGAGTCACACGATTCTGAACTCGTTGAGTTCGTTAATATGTTTGAATTTGTTTGTTTGCAAGTTTGCTACATGAGTCCCTTCGCGAGCTATATAGACCATGAATTTGGATGCATACAATGATAAAAATAGTAAATTGCAGGCCCGACTCAATCAAAACCAAGGCCACGTGCTAATTATAAAAGTAGGCCTTTAAATTTTATTAAAATATAATTTAAAAATAATAATATATTACGATAATGTCTTACAAAATATAAAATCAAATACACAAATTATTTTGTGGAGTTGGTACAAATCTAGATGTTGAGGATTGTAAAATAGTTTTATTAGTTTCTGCTACGTCTCTTACTTTCTCCCGCGTGAGTGCTGCTTCTATATAACTTGGGCCTATTGAGATGAATAAAATTTTGGATCCCTTATTTTTTGGGCCATGTTCTATATAGCCCATTGGATAGGCTCATGGTCGGTCCTGGTAAATTGACACATAAATCGATACAAACGAGCCTTTAACAAGCTGATGTTTGATCTCGAAAACTATTAATATAAATATCAAATGAGCCAAAGTCGAGTTCAAGTTTGATGATAATACTGTCGAGTAATGCAAGAACCAAACTTGAATCTAGATAAATAGATGATGAGCCAAGTTTAAATCGACTAAAATCTAACTTAATTCGACTCGTTTAGATTAAAATTGATAGATTGTGTATTTTAAAAAGTAATTCAACTCCACTATCCATGTTGGTCTTTTGTCGTAGTATAATACTTTATCTGTACATAAAAAAATGTGTCGTGAAAAAATCTGTACGGATTTTAAGAAAAATTGTAAATTATGTTTTTGGTTGAAAAGAGTGGTTCATATATGTGTGGTTTAAAATATTGATTGTTTCGTGATATCATTTAAAAAAAGAAAAGAAAGGATACACCTTTAGTAGACAATATAAATATGTAATAAAGTACATTTTTCGTACACTTTTATTAAATCATGTCCTAATAATAAACTATAATCATTCACTAATATATTAACAATGCCCACTGCGATCGAATGAGATTATCTATTGCCTAACGGTGCTGCATTTCCTATTGCATTAATAAGATTGTGACATGTGGCATGACTAGAGTTCATGATTTATGGTATATATAAGGAAAATATATATTTTATATCTTACACCTTTAATTATATCACGTACCACCATCTTATTGATGTAATAAGAAATGTAACACGGATAGGCAATAGAAGATCCAGATTGCACCGCGATGAGATATTCATTTTTGTTTAGAAGAGAAAACTAAAGTAAGAATAAGTACAGAGGCAAACCTAAAACTTTTATTAACACGATTCACTCACTACAAAGTCAATGTGGCTATACATTACTACAACGTAAAAAGCTATAAAAACTGTTGCATGTTTTAGAACTTACACTTCTCCTACCGTTTCTACTAGTAGTCGGAGCTAGCGAGGATGCCGGAGAATTTATATCTCTTACGCTCCATGTATTCAACTTCTCGTATCCTCCTCTATAGTTTCAGATTTCAGATCATCATCTATTATCCTGGAAAAGATGAAACAATTTCGAATGAAATTCTGCAAACAAGACAATGTACAGAGCTCGTGCTATAATTCGGTACTTGTTTCAGAATTACGAATCATACCTTCGGAGCTCAGCAGGAATCCCGAAGACATACTCCTGCTTCTCCTTCTCTTCGACAGACCCTATCACATTATATGTTTAGTGCTATCTACATGGATTATATTCTCGAACATCATGCCACCGTGAAAATATATAGTAATAGTACCGACGGGTTCTCTTACCCCACCGGGTAATCCCCGACCCACCCACCATCATTGTTGACACAAGAATCTCGTAAAGATTTATTGAACAGTGAGTCAATATGATCTTGTGTAGTTCTAGGACTATGGCAAATGACTTTTTTCTAATAACTTAAAGTGGAAGTGTGTTTGATGTTCATATATGAAAAGCTAAATATATCCATCTGTCAATTATATACTCCATCCGTCCCGCTATTATTGACTTGTTTCTTGTGCGCACGTAAATTAATGAATGATATAAAAGATAAAATGTAGTTAAGATCCAAAATTTTTAAAGGGCTACTTTTTGCTATTTTTTGAAATAAGCCTACAATAGTGTGATAACCCAAAAAGGAAATCAAGCTAACCGCATCACGAAAGATTCAAACCTGTGAGACCTATTGACCCGGGCATTAACCTCCTACCACTAGGCTAACACACACAGATGATTGTGTTTAATAAGATAAACGGGTCCTTTAGTGAAGAGAAAAAGTAAAGGATTTAATGTGGAGTCATATCTTAACAATCATACTCTTATGGGACGGACTGAAATATACTACTTCGGGACGGAGAGAGTATTTCTTCTCACAGGTACCAGATATGCATGTCAAGTTTCCACCAAACAAAATAAAAACAATTGCACATTAAAGCACAATCAAAAGCAATTCATAACTGAAGAGATATATATGTTCCGAAGTTCAATCCATTTCATAATTTTTTTAAAAACCATCCTCTATGTCAACAACTGAAAGCTAAGGATATCGATTATTGATATTCATAGTATGTATAAGAGTCTAAATGTATTGCCAGGACCTGCAATGGAGCGAATTGTGAAGCATCTAGTACTCACTGGTAATTGGTAAATGACGGTTTATATAGTGCAGCAGATACGAAAAAGAAATAGTGATCGATAACCCAAATAGAACTGAAATGGCAATAAACCAGAAATCGTGACTTTCACCAACAGTATGCTGATAAAGAATCCACAAGTAGTATAACCTACTATTGAACACTTTCAAATCGACACCGATACTTGGAAGAAATTGAATGCTGGTTCAGCTCAAAGTTAGCTAGCATTAAATCATGAATGAGGGATTGATTCATTGGCAAACATAAGTTTGTGTGTGAAAGATGAAAAATAAACAAAAATCAGAAATTTTGTCACACCATCAAGGAAATACAATTGTGTAAAGGAAAATCATTCACAAATAATTCGTGTTGATCTTTGATATCGACAATAAATAATCAACACAAGAAGTTGACGACAAATAAAGCAAACACAGAGCAAAATAGAAAGAGAATGATGTGGCACCTTAGAGTCTGGAAGGGGTAAAGATGCATGCCGTGCAGTCTTTTGAGGCTTACTGAAGCGTCGGATCTCCTGAATCTGCCGTGCTATATCCTCCAAAATATTCAACTGTACGTTTTTAGTTTCTCGATTTTCCAAAGAACTGCTAAGTTTCCCTCTTCCGTCTTGAACACGCTTCAAGCGTTCTTTAAGTTGGATTATCTCGGAGTCAATTTTTAGCATTTCAGAGTCCAAAGCAGACATTGAATTGCGTCGCAGGCTATGAGCTGAACCTTTCCGTGCAATTGGTGGAAGAGAAAACGATACCTCTGAGCTACTTTTCTTCACAAGCGGATCGCTTGGATGATCATTGGTAATGTTTATCCTCTCTCGTGCAGCTCCAGGTTGAACAGAACCTGTCTTGCGCACTTTTTCAGAACTGCTGACTGGAAGCTGCTCGCCTTTATCTGCAGTTGTCTCACTAGGGAGGTTGATGCCATCACCAACTATATGAACATCATAAATACGAGGGACTTCATCTTGTGCTGGATCGCATGAATTTGAGTCTCCAAGAGGTGCATCTTTCACTTTCTGCTTCGAACTTGGATCGTTACTCAGATCACCTTTCTCAGTTCCATAACAAGTTCTGATAACCTTTTCAGTGAGTTTATGTCCTTCATTCATCTCTGGAGCTTGCTCAAGTTCTTTCATATCCCAGGGGGTCGAGTTATGAAGTCTTCCGAAGCTAGATTGTTCGTCATGGGGTTGAAATGCCGATTCTATTCCAAGGGACGGTTTGTAACTGAATTTACTCAGGAAATCATCATCGGTGTATTTACTTTCCGTATCAGTGGGATCATCTAGAGGATCAAATGCTACTAGTCTAGCATCACGATTATCTGAACGAACACCAGTTAACTGTTCACTACCTCTAGAAACCATCTCCCTATAAGATTCAACTTCCTTTTCTAGAAAGAGCTTCTCCCTCTCCCTTCTCATAAGAATTTCTTGGAGAATCTCCATTTCTTCATCGTCATAAGCACTCTTTTCTTCTATTATCCTCTGATACTGACGGGATTCCATTTCTATGGATGCCTTGTCAGCTTGGAGACGCAAAATCATAGCCATAGCCTCGTCTGCAGCACTAGCAGCCGCACTTCTCTCCTTCTCAAGCTCAGTATAAAGGGCAGCCCGAGCAGCACGTTCTCGTTCGAGTGCTTGTTCTAAGTGCCTGATTTTGTCATTATCGTCCTCAGCACCACTTTGAACCCCTTGCTGATTGTATTGCAGATCTTCACCAGATCCCATGCTTTCCTTCATGCACATGTCTTCTTCGGGAGACAGATTCATTTCGTCTCTGCTGAGAGTCCTCCCCCTCGCTCTCAGTTTCTTAGCCTTATTATCTAAATATAAAACCAACAATTTAGGATTAAAACGCATGAGGAAATTTTGATATTGGATAAACAAAATCTGTACTATATTTAATCATTTAAATATCAAGAAGATTGCAAATAATACATCGTGCGGAGCTTACCTTACGTATGTGTAAGCCATAAAAGGTAAAATAAGAAACAAACAGAAGTTCGGATCTCTGTCGATTTAAGAAGAAAAAAGTATGATATTGAACATTTCAAGAATCACTCGTAAAATCTAACTTGTTTAGGAAAAGTGAAGTCTAGAATATAATTTCACATTAAGATTCTTGATTATCAATTTCATTTTATTAAGTAGCATTGCATTTTTCAAGAAATCTCTTATAGCACCACTAATAAGAAATGAAGACAATAAAACAGAATCTGGATTGCAGCGTAAATCTCGTAATATCTCACGTAGTATAGTCCCATTTTGGACTACAAGGAACAAAATCAAGTTTTATAACCATTTGCCTCGTGAATTCACTCTTTAGTATGGAAAACTGAATGTTAAAACAATGTTATAATGCTAAAACAAGATCCTCCAAAAGAGGAATTGGAAAATATTCAAGTCTTGGTACAAAGACTCAAGGGGAACGACATTTCAAGAAACTAATTCCAAGCTCCGCAATGCTTCAAACTGATTGAAGAAAACATAAACAGACCTTGATGACTCGACTAATATATTCATTAATTGCAAACTAGCAATAAATACAATATTACTTGTGAGTTATTAATCTATAGCTTTACTAGAAATATAGATGCTAGCTTTTATCCCTGAACGAATCGGTTTAATTTCCTATACACATAGAGAATGGAATCTGAAAGAATTGAAATAATGCTGAACTGGCTTAATTGCCACCTATTTCATCTAAAGAGCTATAAACCGAAATGGAACATAGGCACTCGTGAATTAAATGGTTTTAGCAATGAGCAATGATGTCAAACAAAGGAAATGCATACATAAAATACTCTACAAGTAGACCAACTTATGAAATTCAAGTAGGTATAGTGATTGGAGATATAGGTTCACAATTGTCAAACTCGTTAATAAATCATACTAACCATAAACGATTAAGGTCAAGGGACCAAGAGAAATAAAGCCCCTTCAACAAATTTCAATAACATGTCCTTGAAATAATTAATGTAGCGTTACAAAACAAGATTAAACAGAGTTCAAGATGTATAACTCACATTCAAGATCATGATTTCCACACTGATCACATAGCATTAATAATATAACAAGATTCAAGATGTAATGAGGTATAACTCACATTCAAGATAACGATTTCCATCATCATCAGAAGGCAGCGAGCTATCTCTGGTGCACCAGCTTCCCCTCTTGTTCGAGCTAAAATGATCATCGTCTTGTGAATCTGTGACCTCCTCATGCACAGGAGAATTATAACTCAAAAGAGAAAAATTCTTTCCATGAACACGAATCCCTTTACGGTGACGCAATCGACTCTTTGGCCTATAACTCAATATCCCTTTCCCCTTCATATCAATCTTCCCATTCCTTGTAATCATTTCCCTCCCAAACACATCAGCTGATTCCCTAGCATCTGATATAGAAGAGCTACATGATGCCTCCCCTTCTAATTCAATAACCCCATTACCACAATTATCACCAACAACAATACCATCATACCTTTTGGGAGGTATGGAACTAGCAAAAGGGAATTTCTGCCTAACAGAGAGCTGAACATCTGACAATTTCTCAATAGGAAAATCAACTAATAACCTATTAAAGCACAAGCTTTTTGTATGAACATTGATGAACATTCCATCACAAGGGCATGGCAAATTCAACCCAAAAAAGGCGAGAAATTTCGATGCTAAGTAAGCCGCAGCTGATGCGCAAAGCAAAAAGTACGCTATAGTAAGATCAAGAAAAGCAGCCACCAAACCACTCAAACTCCACATTTGCACAGCGTGGCACGCCATTTCTCATTGGAAAACCACCCGATCCCACCCAAGATTCAAACTTTACAACAAACCAGCACAAGGGTGTCTCAAATTCTCAAAGCAATAACAAAAGGCATGTACATCAAGACATGAACTTTGATCAACAATAGGCGAAAACTTCGAACAGAACAAAAACCAAACTTTGAAATAAGAGATTATGGCCGCAAAACCATATTAATTACCAGAAACAGCGAGCTAATAGGGAAAGGGAAACCCAAGATTGACTAGGAATTATTATTGATTCTGCATCGGAATCTTGTGAATTAGTAATGATGGGCAAACTTTCCCATAACGGTGCGTGTAAGGCTTCATATTTGGAAAAAGTAATAATAAAAGATGCGATAAGAGAGGGTGTGAAATTAAATGCGAGCTGCATTTGTGGGATTATTCAGCTACGCAATTAAAGTGCGTGCCCAAAACCCAGGTTGTTTCTTGGTAGTTCGGCTGATTTTCTCACACCAATAATGTTGCCTAAAACGACAGCGTTCAAACAAGCAGACCCCACTTCTCCTTACATTACATGCATTTCTTCAATAATCAATAGATAGATGATACAAATCCCCACCTCTTGTCTCGTGTAATATCCATTGCCTGCGTAGATATTCATGTACTTGTAAGGATATATGGATAATGCTTTTTTTTTCTTTTTTTTTTGTAAAAATAAATGTATTTGAAGGTGGCAAAATGAGCCCGGTCAGACCCGGCCCGATTAGAATTATTTGGGCTTATGTATTTAAGGTCCAATGCCATTTTGAGTTGGGCCGCTCAAAATAAACAAAAGTTAGGTGGGCTTGAATTTACCAGGCCCGACCCATATTTTTTATACAAAAGCCCAAACTATTTTTCACAATAGCTCGACTAGAAAAATTGGTTCAGCTCGGCTTAATAGTAAACGAGTCGAGCTTAATATTTTTATCAAGTCGATTTCAAGTTGACCTATTATTTAAGCTCGCGGTTGAATGTTTGCTCACGGGCTTGTTACCCGGATCTATTAGTGAACTTTCAATCAAACATTCAGTTGAGCAGTTGGACTCTCATGTCGATCCGAATGGATCATCCTTTCCGCGTAGCCTTCAATCAATGTTGGATAGGATCTGAATGCATGCAATGATGCAAAAGTAAAATTATACGAGCTCAAACTCAAGTCCGAGGTGAGTATGAGCTCAAGCTCAAGTCTGAGGCGAGTCCGAACTTGAATAATAGGTTATCAAGAACACAATTTTAAGCTTTTAATGAGCTCGAACTCAAGCTCGATAACAATATTTTTAATTATGTAAAGTCAAACTGATCAAATTTAATAATCAGGTGGTAAATTGAGCTCAATCAACAAGTCAAACACTCAAGTCGAGCTCGAGCTAAACTCAAACACCCTAATATTTAAACTAGCAAACTCAAACAAACTAGTATGCAATTCTAACTCGCCTCGACTTCTTTATAAAGCTAACAATTATATCAGAGGAGATAAACTCTAATGAAAAAATAACATTTAAAATCATGATCAGCAATAATTTGCAAATTCAGATCAACCCTAAACTCAACACCCATTGAGAATATTATAATCCCATTTGAGAATTTTGTCAAATTCGTGTCCTTTTCTCTTCTATCCTTTAATTGTGTGATTAGTTCTTTAATATTTTTTTATGAGTGATTTAACACATAAACTACTACCATTAATGCATGTCACATATCACACCGCCAATCCTCTTTCTTATCACTACAACTTTTCAACATTTTAATTAACCAAAACTTACATGTCTCTTTCTCCTCTAAACTTTTTAGGTATGAAAATGAAAGATTAATTGTTGGTAAATACTAAAATTTATTAACAAATTTAAAATTGCATACAAACTAAAAACTATGTCTTATAATATATGAATATTATTAATTTTTCTGACATTAGGTATATATATTGAATATGCTCTATAATACACAAACTTTTTATTTTTGAAACTCCACATAGAAATTGAGGTTTACGTGTACAATTATATGCCACATCGAATGCTAATTCTGCTAGTTTAACGATATCTCTCATTTAAAATGAAGCAACACCATTTTAGGCAACGTAAACACTGAACTTATTATTAATCTAATAAGCATAAAGTAGAGTTGTTTCATTTTAAATAAGATGACCTCGTTTAAGTAGCACGCTCAACGCCGTCACCATAACAATTTAGCATCCACATATAATTTTATTTTTAAATAAAGTTTCAGAGAATTAGTAGTTTGTGTTTTTCATGACAAATTCGATAAGTTGTGCACAATTTCAGAAAAATTGATAGTTTGTATATTGTATGACAATTTTTTAGTTCGTATATTATTCCATAATTTTGCAAATAGTTCATATATTTAGCTGCAATTAAAAAACAAAAATTAGGAGAATTGTTTATGCTTCTTTCATTCTCACCTATATCTATATGTGTCATTTTCATGGCCAACCATTTTTAATTCTTCATAGTAATTGATATACATATAGAGAAACATTTATATGAATATGACTCACACTCAAATCCACTTTTACATTCTCTCCTAATTTCGTACTTATGTTATTTATTTATTCAAATCAAGTAAATATATTCTATCAATAATTCATTCTTACCAAAATTGACAAGGACGTGACAAATTAAATTAAAATGAAATATAAATTATGCATATAACGTTGATATGATTTTCTTTGGTTGGTCTCAACTCACAACCATCAAAAACCAACTATTATTTTCATTGAGTTGTTGGCCAAGAAAACCCACTTAAATAATATAGAGAAAAAGACCCTTTTTTCGGTTCACGAACCAAGCTAAAATTGTGAATCAAAAAAAAATCGACTGAATCGATATGTTTTGAGTATTTCAGTTTGATTTTTATTTAAATTGATTTGCAGTTGGACCTGTAAATTTTGGAATCGATATGTTTCGATTTGGTTGGTGGTTTATGATTTTTGATTCAATCAGTAATTGCACTAGCCGAAACCTATTAATACAAATATTAAACATATTTATAATTATATAATATATTTTAGGTTTAGAAATTAAAACTCAAAAAATATACATCAAATCTATGTTTATGTCAAAAAAAATGATTCAAATTACCAATCAATTTTGATCGGTCAATTTTTAATTCAATTTTTATTGTGTCAATGATCAATTCAATTAAAAATTTCTCGTTACATTTCGACCGACCGATACATACCCGTACCAAATAAGGATATAGATTAGTTAAGGTCGCTTGGAAACATAAATTAAATAAACTTAATTTCTTGCAGAACTCTCTCACCGTTTAATTTATTAATATTATACAAACTAAGGTTGTTCTCTTTCTTAATAAATTTAGGTATTTATTGAAAGAAGTCGCATGTCGTCGTTGGTTTCTCGAAAGAAATTTATAATGAATTTAATATTTATACTATAAATTCGATCCACTAAATTTAAATGGAAACTCTTGATAAATTTTAAGTTGAATTGTCAATTAACAGCACAATTCAGACTTTACTGCTGTTTATTTGAATATGTAAAATATGTTTTTTTAATCACGAATAAGTTAATTTTTGCGATTAGGTATATTGCATATAATTTATTACTGCCCACTTTAAACGACTCCATGTTATAATATTACCAAATATCTGTACAGCAGAACATTAAATTTTGATATTATTGTATAACAATATAAGGCTAATAAATAGTTGCACAAAAGTTTGTTTTCAGATAGACTTACAAAATTATTGAGAAATATATAAAAATACCAATTATTATTAAAAGACAACAAAATATCATCATATATACCTACTACACGTAGTCTTAAATTAAATCAATATATAAATATTGATTGAAGATATTTGAACTAATTATTTGAATCTATATTTTACTACTCGTGCATATATATCTCTATCAATTATTATTAAAAAATATCATACCTACTATAGACCTAAATTAAACAAATGAGATTCAATGTTTCATTTTTTTGTTTGGTATTTCATGTTTTATAGTTAAATTTTTATTTATTTTTTATTTCAATTTTATATACCACTTAGTTTAATTTTATACTTAATATTATGGTTAATTCCATTCAAATATGGTTTATAATTATCTTTTAACATTTAATGTTATTTTTAATTAATTATTATTCAGAAATTCAAAAATAGATTTTCTGCATAAGTTTTATGTACTGATTGTGTGTGTATATATTGGAGTTGTTTAATTTGTTTGATATGATTAATACCTTTAAATTTTTATATTCTTATTTATAATCCTTCATTTCTTACTTATCCTTATGAATTTAGTCTTTTTTTATGTCCCTTAATCAATCAAATGCTTGATTATATAATCACACCAAATTCTGATTATATAATCAAACATTCGAGTGATTAAGAGCATAAAAATAAAAAAAGACTAATTAAATTCATAAGAATAAGCAGGGGCGGAGCCAGGCCCCCGAAGGTACGAGGACAAAATCGTTGCCCCCTTTTTTTTTTAATTTTTAGTAGGCAAAATGTTAATAATTTTTTAAAATTTATACTTAATTTTCATAAATTTGCACAAAATTAGTACTAGTAATTATAAAAATTTATAAAAAAAGGGTAGCTGCGCCCCTGAAGATAAGTAAGAAATGAAGAATTACGGACAAGAAAGAATGTAAAGATTTAAATGTATTAATTATATCAATCTTATTAAACAAACTAAACTAGCCCATATAGATTCATCATTCACTCCAAAATAGTTTGATTAAACAAGTAAAAAGATCAGAGTTCTTACAAATTACAATGTTTGGTTTGAACCACATATATAGTTTGATTGATAGTCAAATTAACCAAATATACCCAATCCAACTATTTTATAGAGTTGTGATTCTATCTTGTTTGGATTGACCGTCGATTACAAAACGTGATTTACAAGTGAATGTTTGAGCCATTGCATTACAAAACGTGATTTCATGACTTAATTATATTCTTTACATTGCATTACTTATTTTGCTACTAGCTAAAATACCCATTTTAATAAGTAAAAGATAAAAAATATTCCCTTAAAAATAAAAGATAAAAATTACCCTTCTATATGAACACATGAGGAAATTCATCATGTTATCGCGAAAATAACATGAGCACATCATGTTATCATGAAAATAACATGAGCACATGAAAAAATTTCTCATATTATCGTGAAAGTGGATAGTTTTTATCTTTTATTTTTAAGTGAGTATTTTTTATCTTTACTTTTTGAAATTGGTTACCTATTACACTCCTTCATTTTATATGACTACAATTTAAAGGTTTTAAAACAATACAATAATATAATTTATTGCTAGAGCATTTAAGTGATAAACCACTACATAAACTGTAAATTAGTATTTCAAACATATGGGATTCACTACCTCAAATTTTTTTTGTTACACATTCTATGCTTTATTATCAAATTTATTATTTTATTATTTGTTGAGCGAAGTTTGAGTAAACTTAATAAATAAAAAGTACATTCTTTCTAATAATTGTACAAGAGAAAATATACTCTCATTATTCTTTGATCCCGCTTCACTAATATTATACTCCCTCCATCCCCGACAAAAATTTTTTTGTACTCTCTCTGTCCCACTAATTTTAGCCCCTTTGACCAAAAAGCACTCACAGTTTTGGTCAAAGGGGCCAAGCCTGGTGGGATGAAGGGAGTATTAAATTTCCAATTTTACCCTTTTTATCATTGAATTACTTTCACTTTTTATGTTTTCTATACAATTATTAGGGGTAAATAGTGGAAATTATTAATTGTATTGGTATGTGAATTTTTATGTTTGGAAACACTTATTGGGGGACGGAGAGAGTAACTGTTTTATTGAGTATCGAGACCAATTATTAAAAGGACTATAATTAATTAGGCAAACAACAATAATTACACGTAGATAGCCAAGTAGGATGAAGGAAACTACTCCCTTTTCACCAAAATGGTTTACATTTTGTCATTTTGGGATGTACACAAAAATGGTTTACATTTGAAACTTTCCTTTTATAGTAAGTGGACCCACCACATCTACTACACACAACTCAATTTAAAACGCCAAACTCCACTAACTACTCACAACCAATTTAAAACTATATATGAAGTGGACCCTAAATCCACTCACTATATATCCCCATTAAAGTCAAAACAGAATATTAAAAGCCGTGTTGGGTCAAACCGTAAACCATTTTCATGGTATATATTGACATGGATATCACGTGGTGGTCAACTTTGAACCTTTTTTTCTTGCGCGTTTCTTGACATGAAAACAAGAAGAAACTAAGCTGTACTTTCTTGACTCTTCTTCCCTTCTCTTAAAGTTCTTCATCATCTCCTCCTTTTAAGTTTTTAAGTTTTAACCAAATCTTCTTACAAAAACATCACTGCCCGCCTCTGCAACTTTATCGATTTTGCATCTTCAGACCCTCAAAACCATAAATAACTCACAACCAAACAAGAACATTAATTCTTGACCTCCAGTGTGAACACAAGCTCCAAGAACCTTCTTTTTCTTTGTTTTCTTCTGACGGTAGGTTTTAGTTTGGTTGGGAATTCTTCATGCCATTAATTTCAAACTCTTTAAACCTAATCCCTTTTCAAGCACAGCCCACCGTTCCTATAAACACTTGTTTCATAGCTTCACGTTACTCAATTCTCCTCCAAGAAACATGATCGTCATCATCATTTTCATCTAATTATATTCATCAATTCTTGATTTCTTTCCTCACCATGCATCTCAACAAGAGCTTCTGTTTCATCTTGCCCAAAGAATTCGATGATGAGAAGGCGGCGGCGGCGGCGGCCGCTGCGAATCGCGGCTGTGGCGGTCACGCTCTTGAACACCTCCACCGCTTGATGCAGCGGCTGCTCCACTCCAAATGGGTGAGCTCCTGCCACAGCCACGCGACGCCCCACGGCGGCGCGTTTGTGGACGCGGAGGGGGTGCAGATTCAAGAAAAGGTCGGCGGCGAGAATCCGAGGGTCTTCAGCTACTCGGAGCTCTACGTGGGGACGAACGGGTTCGACGAGAAGGAGGTTCTCGGAAGCGGCGGCTTCGGCCGCGTGTACCGCGCCGTGCTCCCCAGCGACGGTACGGTGGTGGCGGTGAAGTGCTTGACGGAGAGAGGGGAGCGGTTCCAGAAGACCTTCATGGCGGAGCTGGTGGCAGTGGCCCACCTCCGCCACCGCAACCTGGTCCGCCTCCGCGGCTGGTCCTTCCACGACGAGCAGCTCCTCCTTGTCTACGACTACATGCCCAACCGCAGCCTCGACCGCGTCCTCTTCAAGAGCGGCGGCGGCGCCGCCCTTGGTTGGGGCCGGAGGAAGAACATCATCAACGGATTAGCGGCGGCGCTGTACTACCTCCACGAGAAGCTCGAGACGCAGATCATCCACAGAGACGTCAAGTCGAGCAATGTCATGCTCGACTCCAATTTCAACGCCCGCCTCGGCGACTTCGGCTTAGCCCGGTGGCTCGAACACGACCTCGCCTACGAGCCGAAGACGCCTCCGGTGGCGAAGAATCGGCAGTTCCGATTAGTCGAAACCACCAGGATCGGTGGCACGATAGGCTACTTACCGCCCGAGAGCTTCCAAAAGAGAAGCACCGCCACCGCCAAATCCGATGTGTTTAGCTTCGGTGTAGTCATGCTCGAGGTCGTCTCCGGTCGTCGGGCCGTTGATTTAACGTACCCCGACGATCGGATCATCCTCCTCGATTGGATCAGACGCCTCTCGGACGAGGACGCCCTCGTTGAGGCAGGGGATTCACGAGTCGGAGATAGTCCGTCCGAGGTCGACCTCTTGCTACGCCTTGGCCTAATGTGCACGTTCCACGAGCCGCAGTCGAGGCCGACCATGAAATGGGTGGTCGAGGTCTTATCGGGCAATATATACGGTAAATTGCCCGATCTGCCCTCGTTCCGGACTCATCCCCTCTATATCAGCCTAACATCATCAAGCGACACGAACACGAACACGACCAACACTGGTCTCACGAGGTCGACCATGACTACGACCACGACCATGACTGCCACCAACGCCTTCTACTCGTCCGACTTCGTCTCGGCCAATGCAGAGACGATATACGTAACTGCAGAGTCCGATACGAGCAAGACGAGCACTACTACTAATATTAGTAACGTCAAATGCTTCCCTATGGTGGAGACTCCGAGAGTCTTCACCTACGACGAGATCGTTGCGGCCACCAACAATTTCTCGGATTCGAGGAGGGTGGCTGAGGTCGACTTCGGCACCGCCTATCACGGCTACCTTGAGGGACGGCGCCACGTCATCGTCAAGAGGCTAGGGATGAAGACATGCCCTGCATTGCGCATGAGATTCGCCAATGAGTTCAAGAACATGGGGAGGCTTCGCCATAGGAACTTGATGCAGCTACGAGGGTGGTGCACAGAGCAAGGCGAGATGCTCGTGATCTACGACTACTCGTCTTGCCACCTCCTCGGCCGCGTCCTCTTCCACAACGACCGCGACAAGTGGCAGTCGAGGCTGAGCTGGAGCCATCGATACGACATCATCAAGTCCCTCGCCTCTGCCGTCTGCTACCTCCATGAGGAATGGGATGAGCAGGTCATCCACAGGAACATCACCTCCTCTGCTATAATCCTAGACCAGGACATGAACCCGAGGCTCGGCTCGTTCGCCCTTGCTGAGTTCCTAACAAGGAACGAGCAAGGAAACGAGCATGTGGTCATCGACAAGAAAACGTCGGTAAGAGGGATTTTCGGTTACTTATCGCCAGAGTACATAGACTCTGGCGATGCAACCACAATGGCTGATGTGTATAGCTTCGGGGTGGTGCTACTTGAGGTCGTTACGGGGCGTATGGCGGTCGATTTCAGGCAGCGGGGCGTGTTGCTAGTGAAACGAGTTCAAGAATTCGAAGCTCAGAAGAGGCCTTATAAGGACTTGGTGGATTGGAGGCTTGATGGAGAGTACAATGACAGGGAATTGGTGAGGTTGGTGAAATTAGGGCTAGCATGTACGAGGTCGGATCCCGAGGGTCGACCGAGCATGAGGCAGATAGTGAGCATACTCGACGGGCACGATCATTGGCTCGTGCAGACGAGGCCGAGGAAGGAGGGGAGGGAAGAGTGGAGGCAGAGGAATGCACCTTCTATGTGTCTCATTAGAAGAATTCAAGCTCTGGGAGTTCAATGATAGTGATGCACTTATGTTTGAGAAACATATGTTTGTTCTTTGATTTCTTGTAATATATGTGGTTTGAGGTAATTAGGTATGGATCTGTCTTGGAGGTTGGTGTTAGTGTAAGATGTTTTGTATATAGAAAACCGGATTTCATATTACTCATTTACTGCATCACCATCACACAAGTTCGACTGGATTGAAAATTTGAAAGTTGGAATGCGGCTTGACTTCGACTTGATAAATAAAAACCGAGCTCGATTTCAGTGTATTTATTATTCGATTTAATAGTTGCATTTCAAGTTTGGGAATTGATTCTTATATAAAATTAGTGAATTGTTCAATACTCGGGTCATTTTTTAAATGCGTGAACAAACTCGTTAACAAACTTCGTGAACCCTCATTAAGATTAGATATGAAACATTATACGCGAGTTAGCTGGTATATAGCACATAATTTACGAATAGTTTCATTCCCTTAGAAGCCTAACTAAAAAGAGAATTGAACAAATTTTAAAAAATAAGCAAGAAAAAGATAGATGATACATTGAGATGTGTAAAGAATTTTGCACTTTCACTATAATATAAGAGTCAGAGAAGGATGAGTTTATTCACTAAAAAAGTGCTTCCTATGATCTTAAGCTTTCTGGTGAATGTACAGAAGAAATGACAGTTCAAATCCATGGCAAGAATAATGCAAAAAACCTACTTCATCCAAAATTGGACATCATCCACTCCACTGGCCTCATCCCACTATCAAGAGGCATCGACTCTCCAGCACTGAACAAAGGGCGCGGCCGTTTCTTGAGTGCAGCAGCAGCCGCCTGCGACTCAAGACTCGACAGAGATGTCGGGCTCCCATTCGACATCATACCACTGTCCATCGAGCAGTCACCAAGTCGAGCAGGCATGTGTGGGATACCACCGCTCCTGTCCATGTCCAAGGCATTAGGGGAAAAGGGAGGAGGTACGGATATTACACCGGTACAGTCGTTTGCGACCTTGATTGCTAGATCAGAGAGCTCCTTCCTCGCAGCCTCGAGCCCTGTGGAGGCCGCTGCCTCGTCATCAAGTGCTTTGCATGCTTTGTCGAGGATCGACTGCAGGTACTTGCTCTGTGCTTCTATCCGAATCTGCAGGCGCCGTTGGACCTGGTTTCGTATATCACAAGATTATAGCATAAGGTAAGCATCTTACAATCGAAAAGTGTCTGCTCGTAGACTTCTCATCGCGTGAAATAAGCAACACGAACGCAAAGTAAGCACGTAGATGGAAATATCGAACCTCTAGTTGGTCGTGCAATCTTCGTTGAACTTCCATCTGCACGCGCAGAGCCTCAGTTACCTGGTAACCACTGTCGAAAATTTGGAAGAACAACTATAAACACATGTAAGAAAAAGTATTTAGTCAAGTACGATGGTTGGATGTATAAATAGATTACTCGTTTATATCTTGGGCCATCATTTTTGATGAAGTCGACGTAGACGAACCCGTATCCTGACTCTCAGCTACACAAGATACTGCAACAGAATAATAATGATTACGATGAATCAGCTCTAGCTCGGAAATAATAGAAAAGAACATGTCATTTCTACATACTAATCTGTTATTTCTTTTGATTCGTGTATTAGGCTACTACGACTTGCTATAAACCTAGCAAAAACTAATGCAACTGCTGTACAAGGAATGTTGGAAAGGACTAGGAATGAGCTCGAGAACGAGCACGAAAGGTTTGTTTTGGCTTACCATCTTTTGACACTTCGATTAAGTCCTTGCCTGCTTGTTTCCCCAATCGATATTTCTGCAGTATCAGACTACTCATTACTACATGCTTATGCATAAAGTGTGCAGCATCGGAGGGAAACCTTTTTATTGCTACATCAAGGTAAAATATAATGATTTCGGAGGCAAGTGAAAAGCATACCTGAAGATGAGACTTCAAATGGTACAATGTCAAGCCTTTTACTCCCATTGTTCTCATAATTGTTTTAGGTGTTGCTTCTGCAATACAATGAAAGCTATGGTGAAATCAAAGGAAGTGAATCCTCAATGAGCTTCCTTCAGAAACAAATCTACTAAAGTCGAGCACTAAATGAAATCAAAGCAAGTAAATCCTCAATATTGATTCTACAGTTGAAGAGATGAAGTTTCCTTCTGAAGAACAACCAAAAGCTTATGACAAAGATGCATTCATTATTCCAATGCAAGACCATCCAAAAATAAAATATCTAAATTGACATTAAACATCCCATTAATGATGATGACAAACTATAGCAAGATGGCACTCTTGATCCTTTTCTTGTGTTTTCTTTAATTAAACAAACAAAGAGCAATTTAGCTTTGCAAGAAGCCGAGGACATGAAACAGAACAGAACAACTATGTGGCCCTCTCCATCCAAATGGTTGATTCCTCTTTCTCTTATAATTTCATCTTATATCACAAGAAAATTGGGAAGAAATGATTCATAGAAACCATTATAAGTAAAAAGATCGAGAAAAAGAAGCATAACCTCTGCAAAATTTATAGCAGCAAAAGTGAGTTTTGTGCAGCATGTGATCAAGCTCATATTTAAACAAAAACCAAGCCTTTGCAGAGCAATTCCAGAATTGAATTTAACAATCTCTACTACAATGAAATCATTTCACTAAAAAATCGAAACTTTAACAAGCCCAGCAACAAAAGACTGATCCAAGATCACCAAAACTCCTAAATTTAAAATCTTGATTATGTCCCACAAAAAAAAATCACAGAGAGAGAAAGAAAAAGTGGGGGACTGACTGTCAGGTCCGCCGAGCTGCGTGACGGCGTCGACGAACCTCTCATGGAGGTCAGCAGTCCAGCGCAGGCGAGGGCGAGGGTCGGTGGAGAGAACGAGGCACGCATCTCCAGGCAAGTTGGTGCCATCTAAGGAACCTGCTGGGTAATCCCCCTCCACTGCCAAGCTGTGTAGTGGCAAAGCCGAGTACATTCTCTCCCTCTCTTCCTCTCTTTCGAAGAGCTAGACTATTAATGGGTTTTGTGTGGGGAGAAGATGTCAGCAAGAACGAGGGAGGGGAAGAAGAGAAGAAGAAGACGAGTAAGGAAAGAAAATCGAGTTTTGTGTGGTATTGAGGGATGGTTGGTTTTTCAAGTTGGAAAAGGTAGTGGGGGGTGGGGGAGGAAACAAAGACAGCGATGTCTTGTTGTGTACTGTCTCTGTCTGTTGTTTTGGCCTCTATTTGTCATTATATACTGACATCTCTCTCTCTCTATCTCTTCATGGCTCCATGGAGTAGTACTGTAGAGGTGTGGTGCGTGAGAGAGAGAGAGAACCAAGCAAAGCAAGGAAGGGGAGTAACATGCAGCATGGGCTGGCATTGCCATTTTCGATGTTTTTTATGGACTACTTTTCTCTTTTATTTCTTCATATTAACATCAACTTCAAAGTATTACTAGAATACAATTGTCTAGTTAGGAATTGGTAGTGTTTGAGTTTGATTATATTTTAATTTGAGTTTTTGATTATAATTTGATTTTAGCTTTTTGACATGTTATTTGAATTCAGTTTGATATATAATCATTGAGTTTAAGTTCGGCTCCATCTATGCTCGTGAGATGCTTGATATTTGATAATATTATTGTTGAGTTTGAGGTATAAGTTCAGGCTGAACTCGAAATTTGAACTCGAGCTTGTATAATTTTTCAATTTTAGAAAAACAATTATTTTAGTTTAAGACTTGATTGAATGCACATTGGAAGGTTCGTGAACAGTCTTAGTAACATACTCATAAACAAACAAATTCGACCATGTTTGCAAACTTAACGAGCCGAACATTGTCAGGCTTGAGCTCGGATCGATAAAAGTATCGAACTCAAAATCAGAGTCGAGATCGGCTCGTTTACTCTTGAAATGATCTCCGAACGAACTATTTTCGAGACAAGTCTTGAATAGTTCACGAGTAGCTATGTTTGTTGCCCTAGTTAGTAACTGTAAACGAACAAAGTAACTTACAAAGTTATTTGAGGTTTTATTCGAAAAAGTTTGTTTGGAGACCGGTTCGTAGTAAACAAGTCTAATTCAAGCTCAATACTTTTAACGAACGGAGCTTAAGTCACATGATGTTTGGCTCGTTGAGTTCGTAAACATATCGGGTTCGTTTGTTTACGAGCATGTTATTAGAGTCTTCAATCAAATAATTAGAACACAAACCCATGTATATATAATGATACAAAAATAACTAGATTCATTAACGAGCTTGAAAATTATTAATACAAATATTAAATAAAACGAGCTAAAAAAAATATTATGAAATAATTCATAGACCGAACTTAATATATAAATTGATAAAAAAGGCTGGATTCGAGCTCAAAGACCTTAATATTTGAACAAGAAGACTACGATATTATTCTACTTAATTTGCTAGACTTAATTTAGAATGCTATCCGTAATTATATTATGCAACTTTATACGAAAAGAAGAAAAATACTCAAATAAGGAAAACATCAACTTGCAATTAATTATAAGCTTAAGCAATAGAAAACAAAAAGAAACACAAATTTCCTTTTTTAGGTGTGAAAATCAACATTATAAATTATTTTCTCAAAATTATGTATAAAATAGATTATTTAATTTAGTTGGAATTGATAAGGTTCGAGATGATTAGTTAAATTGTTTTGTTCCTCACAAATGTCTAAAACTTGAAATGACAATACACATTCCAATACTTTTCTTGCAATAAAATATATTTTGTGAGGATTAATTATAAAGAAATATAGAGTTAAAATAGAAAATATATTCGTATGATGTATAGAAAATAAGAAATCAAGAATATCTCCTATTGTTACATACATAATGCATTTATTAAAAATTAAAAATTGTGAATCTTTTATCTTATTCACCATCATATGCTTTGTAGCATTCAAGTGAAAATACAAATAAAATAATGCAAATATTTGTTAAAGATAAAATAATTGTTGAAGATTATTCTCACTTAAAAAATGGATTTGCCCATATATTGTTTTGTGTCCAAAACCTAACAACGATTTCATAAAAAATTATAGATAATTTAAAATTTCAAGAATATGTAACATTCGATGTATGTTGACATATGAAAATATTAAAGAAATGGGAGAAAATAAATATTACCGTATATAGAAAATAGTTAGGTCTTGTCAAGTCGTTGTCTAGAGGCACAAGGCATTCGAAACCAACTTATATGAAGCAAGTTGTGGTCTTTATTTGAGATTAAAATAACTATACATTATTGAGAGGTTCAATCATTGAAGTCAACTTGAGACAAAGAAATAATGAAATGGCAACCGGCCAAACTTAAATGAGCATTAAAAAAAATTAAATTATTGTATGTGGATATATAAATAAATATATACACACACATTTATGAGACATGTGCTCAATTTAAGAGTCTAACCATGCATTTTTATTTACATAGCCAATAGGGTTGGAAGCTTATAAACGAGTTGAGTCGAGCTGAATAGTTTAAAATATTCGAATATTCGAGTTCGATTCGAACTCGATTTGAATTTTTGACTTGTGCATTACTCGATTGGTAATAATACTAATATTTTTGAACTTGTATACATTTTTTTATTTTAGCAAATTAGTTATATATTTTAGTCTTGAGTCTTGCGTGTTGGATCAACTGAAGGCTCGAGTAACATGCTCGTGAAAAAATAAACCTGGACATGTTCGGAAACTCAACAAGCTAACTATCATATGTTTTGGGTTCGACTTGATAAAAGTATCAAACTCGATTTTAACTCGTTTAATATCCAATTGAGTTAGGAACGAACTTTTTTCAAGTAGATTATTGAATAGCTAGCTAACGAGTAGCTTTATTAACTTAAAATCCAAAATATACCAATCTTGTGGGGAAAAATGGTCACTTAAACAAGAATAGATAAATTATAATCACGACTTATATACTTTTAATAAATAAATATAAATATCAAGCAAAATGAAATCCAAATCATTAGCTTATACATACGTTTGATTCATATATCTTGATATTGATTCCATATATAATATATTGAGGAAGTATATTTTTATATAAAATAATTATAAAAATAAAATTATAATAATTTGCATATTTATGTAATATTATGTTAGTTACAAACATTTTGAATCATGCGTGCCACAAATACGAAAACAATTCTACAATACAATAATACTAAAATAGTCAACACTCACCAGATATAAGTATAGTAATATTTAATGAATAATAAAATATAATATTAAGTCTCAATATATATATATATATATATATTAGTATAACTTTCTATAATATAAATAAATAATTATAAGAACTCCACAAATCTCCAAAAAAATTAATTCAAACAAATAATGAAAAATCTCAATATATTTATGCAAAATTACAATCCGATTCACTACGCTATTTAGTTATGGGTTAATCCAATATAACAAATTAACTGTCCTTAATTACATTAATATTATAAATATTAATGTAATTATAATACATTATATAGAATATAAAAGTATATATACTTTTATATATAAAATATAATACATTAACTGTCCTTCATTTTAATACATTAACTATCCCTTCAATATAAAATATAATACATTAACTGTCCTTCATTTTATATATACTTTTGGATTATATTATAATCCAATATACAAAAGTATATATATAAAACACGAATCATCAATTGAATTTCAATATGAACAACGATTTAGTAAATAACTTCAATGATAATTATAATACATTTATCAAATTAAATAGTTTTTAAAATATAAATTAAATAACTATTTTTAAATTCTCTCTCCAATAATCTTCTTTTTCCCTGAAATTATTCTATTTCGTTCGTGGAAATATTAGCAAGATGCATCTTAAATTAAAGATCCCAACAAGAGCTTTAATTTGATATATAATATATAAAAAATGAATTTAATATGTAAAAGTTATGATCGATTAACAAATTAGAAAGAATTGTATGTATGTATATGTATATAATAATACATATAATTTGTATATTAATGTTATTTTTTCACTTTTCTTTTCTTCTAATAATAATGTTATTTTTATTTATACTTTTATATAAATTTAATTATAAATATTTTATTTTATTAATTCATGGATAATATAAAATTAAAATAGAATAATATATAATTATTAATAGATTTAATTTTATATGAAAATATATATTAATTAAATATAAATATTGTATACATAATAATTAATTCTATAAAAATTTAATTAAAATTATATAATAAATATATTTAATTATTTTTCAAACAATCACTATTACATCAATAAATAATATTTTATATATAAAATATGTATCTAAATCAAATCAATTTAAATGATAATATTTTTAATTAACTTTCAATTATAATTGTTATATAAAAATAGGTCAAATAATATTTTTGCATAACAAAAATTAGAATTTTATAACATAATCTAAGAACAAATAATAATGAACTCAAATATATCTATTATGAATCTTTTTCAATATATTTTCATGTTCAAGTAGCTAGATAATTTTATTTTTTTTATGATTATAACAAAGTAATGGTATTTAGTGAATATCTATATATTTACATATTTATGTATATGGTTAGATTCATACGGAAAAAAAAAATCATGTGTGATAAATTTGAATGCATCTAGAATATTTTCATTATTTTAGGAATGTGAAAATTAATTTCTTAATGGAAGTTAATCTGTATAGAACATCACAACCATCAATTTATTAAAATGGTTGGTTGAGATCTTCTCTCATTTCTCATGTGAACGTTGATCCATAATTTTGAGTTCAAACTATTAAAATTTATCGAGTTACAAAAATAGGGATGCTCACAATTACAGTTCGAAACCTAACCGTTACCTAAATGCTGATCCATAATTTTGAAAATTTAGAACCATAATAAAATAATTGTCATTGTGGTTCACGATTTGGAATCGAACCATTTAGAATGGTTTCAATTATGATCCGGAACTATCCAAAAAATTAATACCACTATATTTGAAAATGTTAAAATCTTAATTATTATGATTACATCATTTTAATTGTTAATTTTAAAACCATGACAATTACAAAATAAAAATAAAATATTATCAAATTATTTTATAAAATCACAAAGCGAAACTCATTTTTAAATTTAAAATTAAAATTTTATTTACTAATTTATTTAATTATTAATATAATCACAAAAGAAAACGATCATATATCACCTTTCCACTCAATCCATAAACAAATTTTGATGTCTTATTATAAATTTTAAAAATGACTCTATATAAGTATAAGAAATAAATGAATCATGTAAAAAAGATCGAAGTTACAGTTTCAGATCGCTGATTACGTTTCCAAAATTTTGAGAATGTAACTGAATCATTCTCTACGTAGTCACGATTTATAATCAATTCGTCAATGATTCCAGAACTGCCAATTAGGATCCGATTACGGTTTTGATTTCAACAATTTCGATTTCTTTAAACACCACTATCCATAAATTATTAATAAACTTTAGTGGAATTAGTAATTATATACTTAAATATATTAATTATTAATTTAATCACATTTAAATTTTCTATATATGTCCGAAAAAAATCGAACCCAAAAAATCCATCAAAAAAATCATGGTCAATCAAATTTCAAATTAAAAAAAAGGTCTGACCATTAAACAATATATATCTTTTAATTATATTTTTTACTTATACTATTAGAAATCTCACCTTGAACTATTAAAATTAAAATATTTTATCTCCAATATTTTCTGCAAGTAAATATTTTTTTTTGTACAAAGAGTTACTAAATTTGTTAAAATTTTAAATAAATAGTAAATTACATCGAGTAGAACCCGTCCGTCCGAATTTAGTATTATATTTTTATGTTTGAAATTTTTTGAGCAAGTTTGGACGAATTGCAAACTTTTAGAAAGCTTCGTTTGATAATTTTGATAGTTCTGTTTACATTAATATAACTCCAATTAGGGTTGCCAATTTTCAACATGATATGTTAACCTGATACGAAGCGACACAATATTAATGAGTTTGAGTTGACATTTATTGTGTTCAGGTTCTTATCAGGTTGACCCAATAAAAACCTAAACTTTTTCGGGTTGAGTTCGGGTTACCTGAAATTTATAATATATTATCTAAAAATATTATTATTAATAATATATATTTATACAATCGTGTTAGATTGAGTCACTATCGAGTTGTTATCAGGTTAGGTAATTAACAAGTCGGGTTCAACCTGGAAAAAAAACGTGTCAGTTTGGGTTCATGTTGGGTTCGGGTTTGGACCATTCAGATTGGTTTCGGGTTCAGGTTTATTATGTCCTTAATATGTCGTGTTCGAGTTTGACCTTACCAGGTTACCCAACCTGACCGAATTGACACCCCACCTTCAATGCACGAATAAAAAATTTGTCAAATCAAATATTTTACAATATAATTATCTTATTCATATGACATAAAATATAATTATATTTTTCCCGTACATCGTACGGGTACACATGCTAGTTATAATAAAATAGACAAAGTCTATTAGTAATAACAATTTTATACACAATTTAGCCAATGCAACAAAAATAATTATATTTCCTATAAATTTCAAGTACAGTCAAACAAAAGTCATATTATTTGCTATATATTAATTAAACAAATATTACAATCAAATATATCCCACGTAATTAACTAATTCAATTACCGATTTCCTTTAAATATTAGCATGTGATTATTTATTGATCAAATAAATAAAATCAGATTCCAAATTTAATTAACCAACTGTTTTTTATCTCAACTGTTATAATATTTGCAAGCATCACTATATTACACTATATAAGTGAATCAATTTGACCTAATTCTTTAACCATAAACATCACATATATCTTCTTCTCTAATTGCAAAAGGAAATGTGCATTAATTATTAATCCAATATAACAAATTATCCCTAATTATATCTTTATAAATATAATCGGAAAAAAAAATTCTAGTAACAATGACTTTATACATAATTTATCCAATCCCAAACAATAAATTTTAATACAGTAATATTAAGATCATATACTTTAAAAAATATTACAATCAAATATATCAAACGTAATTAATTCAACCGATTTCCTTTAGATACTATCATTTGATTATTTATTAATCCAATAGATGAAACCAGATTTCAAATTTGACCAACTCTTTATGTTAATCCCAACTGCTATAATATTTGCAAGCTTCACTGCAAGCACTATATAAGTGAATCAATTTAACCTAATTCTTCAACCCAAATTAAACATCACATATATCTTCCTCTTTAATTGCAAAAGGAAATGTGCATTAATCCCTCCAAAATGTGGAGGATTATATGCAATTTAGTAGCTTCCTTCTTAGTGTTTGAAGTAGCAATAGCTATAGATCCAATGTTTGATGATAGAAAAATCCAAGTGAATTGTTCTACGGTATATGTAGATCAATCTGGCAATGGCAACTTCAAAACGATTCAAGCTGCAATTGATTATGTTCCTCAAAACAATAGCAAATGGATTTGCATAAACATCAACCAAGGCGTATACAGGTTAAATTCGAGGGTTAATATCTAAAATTAGTAAAAAACTTAGTTAAAAAAAATATCACTATAAATATATAGTGAAAGACAATTTTTAGCTATTTTTTATATACTAAAATACGTTCTTTTGCTATTTATGACTAAAATTTATTTTTCACCGAGTTTTTTCACTGATTTTTCCCGTAATATCAAACTTATGAGTTTCTTGTGATGATTAATATTCAGAAGTAATTAAAAAGAGACCATAAAAGAAAAATAATTCCTTAAAAATTGTTTATGAAAACCTATTATGAGTGATATAACATTTTAAAATTTGATGACATAATTTGTCTTTTACATTTTTTTGACTATGTACTTTTTCCGTATTTTTTAGTATATTTTTTTATTAGTATTAAATATTATAATTAAGGATAACAAAAACATCATATAAATTCATAAACATTATATATTTACTAGGATGAAATAGTTGATTAAACAACCATGGGGTAAATAACTATTATTTGTGATCTCGTCATGCAGAGAGAGGGTTACAATCCCTCCTGGCAAGTCCTATATATACCTCGTCGGAAAGGGACAGAAGAACACCTATATCGTATCGGATGGTACAACTCCGTTGTATCTAACTGCCACATTTGACACTCAAGCTGATAACATCATTGTTGAAGGCATAAGCTTCAATGTAATAGAAATAGTACTTACAAATCAAGACATGTTGCTCCTATATACATTTTTATTGATTTTATTTTTTTTATGAATAGAATTCTTACAATGCTCCCGGAAGCAGTAACCCTAGGTTACCGGCGGTGGCAGCGAAGATCGAAGGAGACAAGACGGCGTTTTATAGATGTGGATTCTATGGATTGCAAGATACAATTTGGGATTCAAGTGGAAGACATTACTTCAAACAATGCACCATTCAAGGAGCTGTTGATTTCATCTTTGGTGGTGGCCAATCTATTTATGAGGTAATTAATTTACTATTTAGGACATAATCACATTTTTTTATTAATGGAGTTTTTTTAATGCATGATTTTTTTTTTATAAATTCTGATTTTTCTCATATTTATCAAAGTTTTTTGTAAATAAACAAATATAAATATGAGTATAAGTTTAGCTCAATTAATTTGAAATATATTTCATTGATATTCAAACATGAAATATCATGCATAGTATATATGTGGTGATAGATAAACATGCATGGTTAATTGGAGTTTAAATTATTGAGGATCAATTGTATATGTGAATTTCAATTTTGATTAGGGCCAATGTGATATGATAGAACAAAATTGGATGTAATTTTATGAATTTATGACAAAATTAAAATTTTAATTTCCAAGACTAAAAATGACATGGTAATTAGTTCTACATGTGAAGTTATTTTTTACATTGATATTAATTAAATTTTAAACCTACGCATCAATATTACTTGTTGTGTTGTTAATATTCAAATATAAATTATCTATTTTAAGTTTCGAGATCTAAAAATATATGTATCAGCATATTCATGACATGTTGATTAATTTGCCAAATTATGATTTTGAGAAATTTAGAAAAAATCATGAAACATCATCAACACTCTTATTTACGTGGAATTCGTTGATACGATTCTAATCGAGACGTATCGATAAAGAACTCTTCGAGTGAGTTTAGACTCTAGAAATATAGAGAGAGATAGAGATTCTTCAAATATTCATTTCATTAATGTCTCAAATAAGCATAATGGTGTAGTATTTATATAGCACTACAACCTAGCTACTACAATCTTCTAGTAATTTATAGAATTTGAGACCACTAAAATACTATTAATGGGTGTAACAAGTTCGATATTGTAAAAATTTCAAAAAAATAAATAAATAAAAATTCATGTATATCTATCAAACTTATAATATTGTCGATACCTTTTGTCACTATATATTTACTGACGATGGATGATTTGTGTGCAGAAATGTTCGATACAAATGAGAGAAGATCAATCTATAATTGGACCAGGATACATCACAGCACAGGGAAGAGAAAACCCTAATGATTCAAATGGATTTGTATTCAAATATTGTGCAATAACTGGGAATGCGAATACCTATTTGGGAAGGCCATGGAGGAAATATGCAAGAGTTGTTTTCTACAAAACATGCATGGATAATATAATCGTTCCTCAAGGATGGGATCCTTATATCGACCGCGGCGGCAACGAGTAAGTATACATATTTAATCAATATATGTTTATTCAACGAATAGAACTCGAGTCTACTGAGTATAGCTTGAGTGTTGGTGGGAGAGTGTGTTAAAAATATAATTTGAATATACTAATAAGAACTTTTCTAAAATGACAAGTTTTAAATGTAAAGAACTTTCATAAACAGACTAATATACAAAAAAGTAAAAAAGTTTCAATTCATGAATGCGGAGAATATATTTTTGTGTCCGACCCTGCTTATAATAAGATATGTTATGAAAATAATAACGATTTTCTTGACATGCGACTATCAGGAGCCTAATGACGTTCATCGAGAGTGGATGTACGGGCGAAGGCTCGAAAACTTCACAAAGGGTGCAATGGCAATTAGATACTCAAAAGAAGTTTAGCCCACAAGAGTTGAAGAGATTGATTAGCATAAACTACATTAATGGTGGAGATTGGATTAAGCCAGATAGGGATAATACAATTTTGCTACCAAGGTGTTGAAAGAATAAAGATATATTTATACATGCATTTGTACTTGTGGATGCTTCAATATTTAATGATGTGCATCAATATAGATTATAGTATTACTTCAATATATATATATATATTCTTAATTTTAGTCACATTTTTGTTGTGAGTTGTCAAATTGAGGTATGCATGAAATGTATTAATTAATGTAATAATATGTATTGAATGATGATTTATCCATATTAATGTTAATTGTTGTTGAATACCTAAATTGTTAACAAATTTCAAAATTATATAGGAACTGGAAAATTGAACTACAACTTTATATGGATATTCAACATGATGATTGAATATGTCATAAAATATAAGAAATTAATTATTATTGAAATCACACATAAAAATTAAAGTATATATGGACAATTCAGCATCATGATTAAATCATTGAATGTGCCACTTAAACGAGATATTGTATTTATTAATATGAATCGATAATGTTTTAGTCGACGTTGATACTGAACTTATTAATATTAAAGTTATAGTTTATATTATGAATATGAGTAGGTGTTATTTCATTTTAAATAAGACGACATCGTTTGAGTAGCACATTCAACACCCCATCATGGCAATTGATTGCTTTTGTAAATATTAATTTTTATGCGCAAATTTTAAAAAATTAGTTAATCCATGTATTTGTATATTAGATTTTGGGGTAAAAGCTAAATTATCTATTTTTATGAGTAAAAGATAAAAATCACTCATTTAAAAATAAAAAATAAAAAATATTTAATTACATGAACACATGAGAAAATTGCTTATGTGCTCATGTATTTTAATTCACAAAATAATTTGAATAACACGAACACATGAGAAAGTCATCATGTTATCATGTAAAATGAATATTCTTTATCTTTATTTTTAAGTGATTATTTTTATCTTTGTTTTACAAAAGTAGATAATTTTACCTATTAACTCTAAGATACAATATTAAGAAAAACTGATAGTTCGTATATTGCAAGATAATTATTTTAAGTATTTCGTGTGCTATTTTGTGTACAATTTTATTTGACTATTTTCGTGTGCTATTTTAAAAGTGTTAGTTACACAAAATAATCAAATAAAATTGTAAAAGATAAATAATATTAACAACATAATCATTTTTAATCATTTTTAATGTGAATTATGACAAATACTCTTCTATTTAAATTTAATTTCTTTTACAAAAATATTGTTGGGATATTTATTATATTTTGATTTGGTTCCAAAACTTGATTTTGTGTAGCTCAAGTCTGAAAATCCAAGCCTCAAGGGCAAGCCTGAAGCCCAGCTTGAAGTTTGTCTTGAAGGTCCTGCCCTGAAGTCAGCCTGGAGGACCAACCCTGAAGTTTGTCCTGAAGGACCTGCCCTAAAGTCTGTCCTAAAGTACCTATCCTGAAGGACCAGCCAAGTCAGCCTGAAAGTCCAGCCTGAAGACTCTGTCCTGAAGTCCAGCCTGAGGCTCCTGTCATGAAGTCCAACCTGAAGCTTCTGTCCTAAAGTCCATCCTGGAGGTCTAGCCTGAAGGTATCAGTCTAAAGGTCTAGTCTGAAGGTCCAAACCTGAAGGTCAATACTTAAGTTATGGAAAAATGCAGATTGCAGAATTTGTCTAAAAGGACAGATACTAAAAATAGAAAAGAGGACGACGACTTCAACGGGAAAAATTCAACGGTTGGATAAGATTCAAAATTCAAACGACTACACTCAACGGCTAGTTCGGATCTACATCAACTATAAATAGAGAGCGTCCCTCACTTTAAGAACTAAAGGGAATATTCAAGAATTACAAGAAATCAACTCATACTCAAGCTCAAAGTTTTATTCATTGAAACACTCATTTTTCAAGTGTTTTAGAGTTAGAGTTGTTATATTTTCCCCGTGTATTCTAAGCCAAACTATTTCCATATCTAGAGTTTAGAAATCGAGCAAGTTGTTATATATTTTTTACTCATTGTAAAAGTTTGTTCGATAAAAAGAGCACTTAGCTTTCAAACTGAAAGTTTGATTTTGATTGATATTTTATAAAAATGAGTTTATCACCAAATTCCGCATTTCAAATTTTTATTTACTCGTTTCGGGACCAACAAGTGGTATCAGAGCAGTGTGTTCAACTACCACTGTTTCTACGACACTTCGTGTATTTAAAGGTCATTTGAATAGATCTTCCAAAAAAAAAAATCAAAATCATTTGTGCGCATATTGCCATGAATATTGTGGGAAATGATACTTCTGAAATAATTTACTACGAGCATTATATTCCTAGCTCTTATATTGATCCCAAAGCATCAAACCAAAGAGATGATCGTTGTGAAACACTCACTCCTGAAATCAGTGCCTTAAGAAAGAAGGCGGAAGAACAAGATAACATCATCTCTACACTGAAAAGAGATCTTCAGTATAAGATTGAGGAGAATCATCAGTTGCAAGGCAAAATTGATGATTTGTCTATGAGAAATAATATTTTGGTTGAGAATGAGGCTAGCCTGAATGAAAAATTAGAATCATTCTCAAAAGCTACTCCCAAACTCAAAAGAAATGAGAAGAGGAAAAAGACCTCTCCTATCAGACAACCTCAGGTGACCCAATTAAGACACAATCGAACCGAAAAGGTTATGCGAAGATCTAATCCAAGGTCTAAATCATATAAGAAAAATATTTATTCTCAAAAAGTGATTCCATACACTCAGTGTAAAACTGAGCACGGATCAAAATCACTTAGCTCACATTCTCGTTCCCCAAAATCTTATTCATATTGGGAACCGAGACAATACTTTCGATATAAGTGTGAACACGGGATTTCACAACCCAGTTCAAGATCATATCGTTCTCATTCTTGCTCAACAAGGAGCTTTAGTGAAAATTTTTACAAAAAATGGCCTCAGTCTAGAACTGAGTCTCAGAGCAAAATTGAAAAATCAAAAATAGTTTATAGTGATTTTAGTGGAAGGAAAATATGGCCTAATAACTCAGTGAGAGTTATAAGATAAATTTGGGTAACAAAGAACTCAATTTTCAAAACTCAATGATTGCAGGTACCGGACCAGTGAAGACAAAAATCAATATCGATGCAAAGACTAGTCCTAAAGAATTAGATAAATTATGAAGATCAACAAGCAAGGGAGAACATGCCCCACTGAAAAGGAAAGTTGATTCAAGATGAAGGATGTGATTATGAATCTCAGGGGGAATATTATTCACATCAAAATGCTCATATCAATTCTTTAATATATACATTTGATTTATTGATCATGTTTTGCCACCATCAAAAATGGAGAAATTGTTGGGATATTTTATAATGTTTGGATTTGGTTCCAAAACTTGATTTTGTGTAGCGCAAGTATGAAAATCCAAGCCTCAAGGGCAAGCCTGAAAAACTAAGTCTGAAGGTCAGCTTGAAGTATGTCCTGGAGGTCCTGCCCTAAAGTTAGCCTGAAGGACCAGCCCTGAAGTCTGTCCTGAAGGACCTGCCCTGAAGTCAGTCCTGAAGGACCAGCCCTGAAGTCTGTATTCAAATGGCTACACACAACGGCTAGTTCGGATTTACATCAACTATAAATAAAGAGCATTCCTCAGTTGAAGAACTAACGGGAAGAATCAAGAATTCCTAGAAATCAACTCATACTCAAGCTCAAAGATTTATTCAGTGAAACACTCATTTCTCAAGTGTTTCACAGTTAGAGTTGTTATATTTTCCCGGTGTATTCTAAGGCAAATTATTTCCATATCTAGAGCTTAGAAATCGAGCAAGTTCCCATATAATTCATATTCATTGTAAAAGCTTGTTTGATAAAAAGGGCACTTAGCTTTCAAACTGAAAGTTTGATTTTGATTGATTTTTTATAAAAACGAGTTTACCACCAAATTCTGCATTTCAAATTTTTATTTACTCGTTTCGGGACCAACATTGTAAACAAGGAAAGTAAATTTTAAAAATTCTCACGTCCATAGTTTGTTGCTGGATTTTCATATCCATAAAATATTTGATATATTTAATAATAATTTATTGTTTAATTTAATATTTCTAATAGTTAACTATATATTTAATATAAAATGAATAGTTTATGATTTTTGTTCATTACTCATTAGTATATAATAATACTAATACATGGATATCGTTGTAGAGAGTTGTGTTGTAAAATTTTCCAATTCTAAAAGTGGTAAATTTCACCACTTTTGAATTGAGTTGTCAAGCCGACGGACTTTTTGAAAAGTTGAAGTCCGTTCGAAAAAATTCGGGCTAAAAATATGAGGTATAACCCGACCCTTTACAGACTATCAGACATGCATGTAAATTTACCTGCCCAATTATTATAATATACTTATATTTTATATTTTAATAATTTATATAATTAATTAATTAAATTTTATAATAATTTTTCATAAATAATTATTTTTACCTCTAAACAAAAAAAATTATAAATAAATTATCTTAATTTCAATGACTTAATGTTATAATTCATAATTTAATTAAAAAAATAAATATAAATAATATAAATATAATGGGTGGATTTTTTAAGTCCAAACCACCCCATAAGCTCATGCGGTTTTCTGAACGGGTCTTTAGGCTTGATTTTTTTCGTGCCTTAGTTTTCAAAGCCCAATCCGACCCAAACCCCAAGTATTTTGGGCGGACAAATCAGGCCGGACCCATTTTGACAGCTCTACTTTTAAAGAGTCAAATATATTTTCATATTCACTAAAACATCCCAAACAAAACAAGAAAAAAATAGTTATATTTAATGTGACAAAAGGGTATATAATTAAATAAATTCAACTATATAAGAGAATGTTGAGGAGGCCCATATTAGACAAAGGGCTCAAAACTAAACATTAAAACAAGTAAAATTTGGGTTTGGAGTCTGGACTATATGTTGTTATAAGTTTGTTTCAAATTCGTTATATGGTCTACATACTACACATTCCTCTTCTTAACTAATTTTGGTTTAAGGATTGTTGAATAAATTTAATTTTGATAATTGTGAATAATTGTAACTCGTCAAATAAAAATAATGAAATTAAAATGTGCAAACTAGAAAGTCTAGTGGGCAAATTTTATCTGAACCAGAACTAATGAAATAGTTTTAATTCTGGATTCAAAATCGACTCCTTTGATACCGAATTCGGATTGAACTCAATTCATTAAATAAATCAAAAGATCGACTTCGGGATCAGGAGATGGATTGAATATTAAAAAACTGCAAATCTCATCTAATTAAATTATAAAATAATTTTTAATATTAAATATCACTTTTAATTGAGTTTTAAGGTTTTATAAACTAAATCTACTGACAATGGTTTATGACAACAATGGCATATTATATTTTGGTATTATTGAAAAATAAAGAAGGAAAGGGTTTATTTTGCTTGGCCAACAAAAAAGAAAGGATTGAATAATATCATGATTTAGATCAGAAACAAAAGTAGAATTGGATTATATGGTCTTGATTCTCACAAATCAAGATTTTACCTACTAAGATGAATTAAAGATAATCTTAAATTAAAATAATAAGACAATATTGTTAAAAACCAATGGTTATAAAAATATCTAAAGAGAACATAATCTCTACGAATATCTTAAAATAAAAATGATACTACTTGACTTCTACCCCTTTATATATATTATATATATATAGTTATGCTTCAATTATAAGTGGTAGTTTACATTAAATATTCTTTTTGATCCTAATATTGGACTAACTTGAACGTGCATGTTTTACTCGATATAGAAAAAGGTATGATTCATGATATTATATTCTTAATAAGTGAATTGTAACAACCCGAATCCAATAAATTATTTAAATATGTTATGTGATTTTATAAGAATTTTACTCATGATATTTAATTATTTTATTTCGAACTTATTTTTATTTTAGTCAAGGTCGCGCCTTAGTTTAATAGATATGAATAAAATTTTTAATTCAAGAACTTATTATTAGTGTTATGTTTTGAGAACTATATTATGATATGCAGGGTGCATACTATATAGTTAATGTTTTAAAAAGAGAACATTAGTCTATGTATATATATAGATTAAGCCTGCACGCCTATATATATATATATAAGCCATAAATATAGATATATGTATATGTTGTAGGAAATATCCAAACAAGCAAGTGGATGAACATGCATGCATATGCATTAAATAAAGTAAGAAGGAAAGCCAATAAATAGAAACACTTGAGTGTACATTATCTAGTATGGATATATATGTATAGGAAATTAGTACATACATTGCATAAAGCAAACTTATATCTAAGCTTATTCAGTAAAGCTGCACAGCAGCAAGTTAAATAAGGAAAGAATAGAACATTGCTATACGTATAAGAGATAAGCATAACATCAAATGAGAGGAGGGAACAAAACAGCATAGCTGCTGCAGTAAGAACTAGCAGACATGCTGCTGCTGCAAGGAAAAATTGGTACATAGCTGCTGCAGTTTTGGTTGAGTGAGGGATAGAAGTCCTCTATCCATGCCTTTAGCCCATACCCTATAAAACAATAGCAACAAGTCTATTAAACTAGACTCCTAACACTTAAGTCTTAAGTTATCAATAACACACCACAACCAACTATAAAAAGGGGTGCAGGGCTGCCCTTAAACGTTTATCACCCCAAAACACATAAACACTAGCACAGTGCATAGCAATCTATTTTTCACTCAAGAAGAAGTCCAAATCAGTTCACATCCAGAAGTTTAAGGTATACCAAAACCTATTCTCCTTCTGAATTCTCTTAGAACTCAAGAATAAGCAATTCATACTTTAAGTATTACTCTCTTAGAACTTAGTTCAAAACCTTTTTCTTTTAACTATGTTTCAGAGATCATAAAGTTGAATTTAAATAAATTATAGACTATTTCCATCACTTTAGAACTCATGAATGAAACCAGAAAGCATGTTATTAAAACATAGAGTCACATTAATAAATTCAGATTTTAGAACATAGGATTCCATTTCATATCAAAACTACAGAGAATATATAAGAACATGCTCAGAATTTAATTAAAACAAACCCTGAACTTCTAAAATAAGCTCTTAACACAGATTTAAACTATACAAGTCCTCAGTTAAATTTCTGGAAATCTAAGTACAATTAAATCATGTCATAAGAAAATTTCAGAGGATTCAGTAGACTTCTAAAACACAAACTACGAAAATTTAGTATTCCAAAACTAAAAAAAATAAATAAAGAAAACTTAGCTTATGTAAACTATGTGTCATTCGGTGACTCTAAGAACACCACCTCCATCCCAAGCTGCCCAAAATAGGAAGTCAGTTAGAAATCCAAACATTGAACAAGGAATTATTAAAAGAGCTTATCATAAACAGAAGTTTACTTAGCAGAAACTGAGAATTCTCACCACAAAATTCCCAAATCACCAAACAGAGCCAAACCACCGAACCATCTGAACACCAAATCACCCAACGGAACACTTTAATTCAGAAAGGAAACCATTTCAGGAAATTACAGAACTCAAAACCTTTTCAAAATTAAGTCTTAGTTCAAATCTTTAGCATGCAGACACAGTTAAGGACTTAGAAATTTAAAACAGAAAACGAAATAGTAAAAGGAGAATGAAAACAGAATCAGAAAGAGAGGGATAAGAAAATTACCTTAGTTGGAGAGGAGTAGGTCGACAGCAACACTGTCGAAGCCTTCGCAGTTTCTGACGAGTGAGAGGGGGGTAGGTCGAGAGAGCAGTCGAGAGGGTAGGGGCAGAAAGTAAGAAAAAGAGAATTAGAGGCAGTAAGGGAGAGACAGAATCGGGAAGGGAAAGAGAGAAAGCGAGGGAGAAGAAGGAGGAGGGTGTTCATTGTGTGTCTGGGAAGAATGAGGAAAGTGTATTAGGGTTAGGGTAGGAATTAGGGTATTTTAGGAAACGGGCCGGGTCGTGGGCCGGGTACTGGACCGGGTTAAATAAAAAGGGATTGGGCTGGGATTTAATTTGGTTTCTGGGCCAAATAAATAGTTATTGGGTCTATTTTATTTAATTAATTGGGCTTAGTTAATTTTATACAAATTTTTGTGGACCTTGCTAATAATATTTCTTCTAAGCCCAAATTGAATAAACACTAAACATGTCTTATGCCATTTCTTTTATACGTAATATCATCAATTAATTAGAGGATCAATTACTTTAGTTAATAAATATGATTTTTGTTTACTAAGTTAAGGTTTAATACCTTCTGTAATGAATAAAATTTAATAATTACTTTAATGATATGTTCTAATAAATTATACTTTTAATATCATGTAACGAATAGGTGCGGCGCGCGACTAAAATTTTGACAAGATTTTAATTTCTCGATTTTCAGTTCAAGATTAAGGTGTGGTGATCTAATTCAGTTATGCAGTTGATTATTGTTGTCCATTTTAATATTATGTGTTTAGCTGTATGTGTGATTATGAAATCAGTTGGTGATGAGTAGGACTGTTTTAAAACTGCCTCATTTTGCTATCACTTCAGTTATTGCGCAATACAGGATCCCGTAAATAGGGTTCAGGACGTCACAGTCCTTGATTATACACAGTGCGAATCAGTTATGTTATGTCATGGTACCATATGTGCTTACCGTTTTATTAACTTGGACAATGTTAGCATAAAATCTCACACTGAGTATACTTTATGTATGCTCATGCCCCACTTTAACATTTTCAGGTACTTGAGTTCGGAGATGTGTGGCGTGTCGAATGACGTACCAGTTATTGTACATTATGTTTCCGCATGCATACTAAGTACTTATTTTGGAAATGTTTTAAAATGTTGACTTGTAGTTTTGGTCGGATTATATATTACGACATCTGCATCATGAAATATTGTTATCATGATATGTATGTATATTGAAAGTTTTGCTATGTTGGTTTAGTTTCAAATGTGTTCTGTTTTTTTTTTAGGTTGTTCATATTATATAAGAATATATTTATAAATATATTATAAAGAGTTTTCCGCATTTAAAAAGGTTTTGACAAAAGATCTAGTTTATTTATTTATTATTAGAGTTAGGGTGTTACATGAGTCATTTATATTTATTTTAGATCTCTCAACAAGATCTGTTGATCGAGCTCGACTCGTCATCTAATTATCGAGTTTGAACTCGACTTGTGCGTTACTAGATAATATTATTTTGAAGTTCAACTCATTTGATATTCATGTTAATTAATGAAGCTCAAGTTTGACTCGTGCATTACTCGATAATATTATTTTGAAGTTTGATTTGTTTAATATTCATATTAATGAAACTCAACCTCGTTAAAGGCATAATTTATTTTTGTATCATTGTATGCATCCATGCTAGCTCGTGTTCTGACTCAATTGAAGATTCAAATAATTAACATGCTGATGAACAAATGAGTTTGAACAAGCCTGCGAACTTAACATGCCGAAAATCGTCTTACTCGAGCTTGGCTTAACAAAATTATTGATCTCAAAATCGGACTCGATCTCGGCTTGTTTACTATCGAGACGAGCTCCAAACAAGCTTTATTTCGAAGTGAGATTCGAATAGCTCACGGCAAGCTATGTTAATAGCCCTAACAACAAATACTTTATCCCATAATTTATCATTGTGCAATGAATTGATAATATTATCCCCATAAACAAGATATTTTTTAATTAAAATTCTTTCTCACCCTATCCCCACACATAAGATAACATTCATTAAATTAATTAAGATCCCCTTTTTCCCAACAAAACTATGGGAATATATATGGGCAACCCTCACAAATTGGGATAGTGATAATCTCTTACGTAAATATTCCCTACAAACATTTGGCCCTACAATATCTCAACAAATAAACATTACATCACACATATATTGTCTAAGGCTTTGGCTAGACTAGGGTCGGGCTTGGACTAGGCCTGGGACGATTGATCTATAATGGTAAATTTGATTAGTTTGGAATGTGTTTTGTATGATATGAAGAAGCTAAAAAATCATGCAAGCTCAGCTATAGACTTGTAATTAAGAGCCCACAAATGTCAATAGAAAGTTGAAGCAAATTTGCAAAGCCAAACAGAGAAAGTAACCTATCAATTCAAAATAATAATTCATCTCAATTAAAAATACTCAAACACACAATGTAGTCACTAGTACTAATTCTGATTTTCTTAAACACGAAAACATTCATATTTTAACAATAAGCAGCTGTTGCATTCAATGTGAAATTAAAATGGAGAAAAGACAATCAAAATCAGAAAGTCTTACAATAAAGATGCAAATAAGTCTCAGGTATTCGAAAAACATGAACACAAAGTGCAGAAGCGAGGTGGGATGCATGGCTGAAGCCCTCTGCATTTATTGTTGGAAATCTGCGGGATTTAGTTAGATCGACCAACTGTTATTATCAAATACATATATGTATATGGTATGCTAAACAAGAAAACGCTGCATAAACAAACTGATCACTTACTCTCTCTGATGTGGATGGATTGAGTTAACGAAAGAATGTGATAGATGGTATGTGAGAGATGTTGGCATTATCTTCTCCTCTCACTCTGTCTTTGAATTCTTTTGGCATTGAGTGGATCCAAAGATCTTTAAGAGTGGAGATGAATCTCAAACCATCTGGAAGCTTCTCCAAGTTGACGCACTCGAGGATTATCAATGCAGTAAGCTTTGGCAGTGCTCTTTCTTCCACTTGCCATTTCTTTAAATTGGGCAACCAAGCCAGTTGAAGGCGCTTAAGTTGTGGAAATGAGTTGGAACGGCAAATTAGTGTTTCCGTTTCCCCCATTATTTCAACTCGTGCTATTTGCAGATATTGCAGTTTGGGATACTTGCCAAACTCTTCAATCATCTTCATGTCTCCGCCAACCTTACAATCGGCAAGTATCAAACCTAGTAAATTCTGATACATCCCTGCTTTGTACAATGGAAAACCACCACTAACGTTGCACCTATTGATACTCAATCTCACCAAAGAAGGAGACATCAACATATCCATAAAGGTATCCTTACCAATATCCGAACTTAAATCACACGACTGAACATTGAGTTCTGTCTGGCATGATTTGTTGTTGGTCATGTGTTGGACAACTTTTCGCAAGCTATCCATGTCCTTCACTATAACATATAATTTTCGTAGATTGACCATTTCCAGGATATCTACGATGCGAGCACTTTCACTGCTGATTCCATGTAATGTCTCCAACTCAACCAGCCCATCGAGTCTTAGTTTGTCTCCTTCAATCACTTCGATACCCCATACTGGCAGATACAGATGTCTTAGTCTTTTCATCTTCCATATCACATTAGGCAATCTAAGACGTTCTGATAATCGCAGATCTAAAGTATGCAAGTAACACATGTTGCATACAAACTCTGGTAGCTCTTTCACATTTGAAGAATGCAAACTCAAGTATCTTAAATGGATTAACTTACTCACTTTGCTCGGTAACTTCCCATCTTCAAACTCACAATTTTCAAGCACAAGTATCCTTAAACATTTTGACCTCTCAAAATCAATTGTACAATCTGTGAAGCGAATTGTCTTAAAACCATATATTTCCTTGCCTGGGATCATAAAGGATCTAAGAGACTTCACTTCCTTTAACCCATCTACACTTGGAGTTTCAGCATTACTATCAACAATGATAGATACTCTGCTTACAGAATCATTAATGACTGATGATGGTATTGTTATCTTGTTTATTGACGAAGGAATACCGTTTTTGTACTTGGAGAGCTCAATGCGTCTGGCAAGTACTACTTCTTCGGCTTTTTCAGAGCAGAGGTCGTGCATTAAATCATGAAGCCCACATCTATTCTTGTGCACTTGGACCATACATCTCATTGCCAATTCTTTCAAATACCGTTCAGCCACATCTCTTAGAGTCTCATTTCTTCCTTTATCTTGTGAAGAAATGAATCCTTCCGCTATCCACAAACGATACAATTTGACAGGTTCTATTAGATAATCCTCGGGGAAACATGCTAAATAGAGAAAGCAAGGTTTCAAGTAGTAAGGTAAGGCATCATAGCTCAGATCCAATACTTGTGTCACGCTTTTATGTTCTGTAACGCCTTCTCCATGCCTTAGATATGAATCCAATTTCATACTAACATTCTCCCATTCTCCTAAATTCTGCTCTTTTTGGCGCAGCATTCCTCCAATCACAGAAATTGAGAGTGGTAAGCGGCCGCATTTTACCACTATTTCTCTTCCAATATCCTCCAATGATTTTGAACCTGTCTCAACTGCCACAATACAAACCATTAAAATCAATCTCTAACTCCTAATATTATGATCCAACTGAAATTGATATCTATTAATACCATAGTAGAGTGCAAGAGTACACAAATGCAAATTGATATCCATGAACACATAATCTGTTCCTAATAAATGTCTCGAACAATCAAAACTCACATATCAATACAACTATAAATTTGGATTCTTTACGCCTATTCATTGCAGAAAATATTTAAAGCAGGAAAATTACCACTAGAGTGAACACTTATTAGGGGACACTTATTAAGTGATAAAAGAAATTATAAAATGGAACTTTAAAATTGACAAAATGGCATTGTTGATTAGCAGCAATACTAACCAGAAGGAGAAATATCTTTGGGTAATATTGCAATCTTGTGAAGTAATTCCCAGCCTTCATCTTCTGTGAGAAATTTGAGATTGTAAGGAATATGACCTTCATGATTAGAAGCAATACTCTCATTACGAGTGGTCAGCAACACATCACACTTCACTGGTAAAGCTTTCTTGATGATCTCCCAATGATCATCTTTCCAAATATCATCCATCACTATCAGACATTTCTTCTCCCTCTCCTCCAGAACTGTGTGAATTCTAAACACCAATTGGTCAACGCCCATGCTATTAATCTGAGGAGCTTCTTTATCGAGTTGTTCCAAAATGTTTCTCCAAACGGTGGTAGCTTCAAACTGTTGGGAAATGCACACCCATGCCCGAGTGCCATAAGATTCCACCACTTGTTTGTGGTTGAAAATCTTTCTAGCAAGAGTAGTCTTTCCCAACCCACCCATCCCATACATCTTTACAACTCTCTGCTGCCTTCTCATCTCCTCTTCTTCTCCCTTTGTTAGCATCGAGACTATACTCTTTATGTCTTTCTCCATTCCCACAAAATGAGGTTCCACCTCATGACCATACGTCTGCCTCAGTAGATCATCGTCGCGGCTTGAAGAACTCGATCCGTTTTGCTGTCCCAACTCCGACTCTAAATTGCTTTTGAGGTCGGAAAGGCGTGAAATTATGTCCCGGAGATCATTGCCGACCTCATGGACAGTGGAGCACTTGCACATGATGCACATGTACCTTCGGAGCTTCTGCTTGAGACTCTTTCTGCTATCTTCTTTCTTGGATTCAACTTCAACATCATATGTTTCCAGCACTGTCTCAGCGTCAAAGGCAAGATCATTGAGTTGTTTGATGTAAGTCTTTAGAGTAGGAGAATCACTCCTTTCTCTATCAGCTCTCATCAACAAACCATGAATTATCTCCAAATCTCTCCCAACTTTCTTGACGTCACCCTTTACGCTCCGCAAAAACTTGGTTTCTTCAACCAACAAATCACGTAGAGTTTCCAGAGCCACATTTGCAACTGCTTCACCCATCTTTTCTGTTTTCTTTTCCTTTTCTCTCTTTTTTTTTTTTTTTTGCCTTTGATGTGTGAAAGTTAGAGCAGATATACTCCTTTTCCTTCTCCTTCTCCTTTTCCTTTTCCTTTTCCTTTTCCTTTTCCTTTTCCTTTTCATCACATTCACACTCACATTTCTTCCTAATGTTAGGCCATATGCTTTGAATCTGAATATGAATATCATATAATTTGTTATATATGAAGTCTTTATATATACTATACAGATATTAAAGTTAAGTGGTTGAAACTAACATATATGTTTCAATTATTCAGAGTAAAGACAAGTTGCATCTTCATTCTTCTTTCTTTGTCTCTTGTTTTTATTAGTAAAACTCAACCATCAGTTTCTATATATTATATTATATGGGTGGTTCTAACTTCTAACTTCGAATGATATATATAGACTAGTATTTATAAAATATTACTTATTATACAATATTAAGTACTCTTAATATTGCATTAGAAATTATTGATGTGTAATTAAAAAAAAAAGTTGATATTGCATTATTTTGTAAATACATTATACAGTGTTTTAATTCTTTCATATTTATTGTTGTCCATCTTCTAGTTAATGCATAGGAACCATATATCCTGTGCATATATACTGCATTAAATATAATTTATATTGTATAGTTGATCAATATAGTGTATGATCCTACCCAAGATTAACCATTTTGGTTGTCCTAGTTCATTTATTAGTTCTTGTCATTTTTCCTTATTTAATATTTAAACAAAACAAAAGAAAGGAAGTGGAAATTATTTATATTTTAGTTGGAACTTTGGATCCAGAATTAAACCTACTCTATTTTTCTAATGCATGAGGATATATCATATTATTAATAGAATTTGACTTATATGTATAAGACAGACAGAATAATAATATATTAATACTCAAAACACGTTCTTCCGGTTCAAATCTCAACATCATTAATCCATAATTATGAAATTAATAATTAGATAAACTAATTCACATGGCTGATGACATATCCTGTTATATGTTAATCAAGAATTACTCTTAAGTAGTGCGATGATGCTATCATTTCAAAGAGACGTGTATATATATATATATATTGAAAAGGGCAGATAATCAAATAGAATTGAAAATTGTCATAATCGATTTTGTCATAATCAAATAGGTTTGATTCAATAAAAATCGAGCTAAAATTTAGTTCGAGTTTTGTTCGTTTTTATTTGATTTAGAGTATGCAAGTAAGACATGTTGCATACGAACTCTGGTAGCTCTTTCACATTAGAATTATACAAACTCAAGTATCTTAAATGGATTAACTTACTCACTTTGCTCGGTAACTTCTCATCTTCAAACTCACAATTTTCAAGCACAAGAATCCTCAAACAGAGTGACCTCTCAAAATCAATTGTACAATCCGTGAAGCGAATTCCGCATCTTCAAACTCACAAGTTTAATAATGAGTGTTTTGTGGTCTGTGTATAAAAAGAAAACATTACACATTTGGTGGACGACTTAAATAGGTAATAAGAATACATTTTTTGTGGACGAATGTTGTAATTAACTAGAGCCGAGAAAAGTATCTGAGAGATCTATTAGATTTTCTGCACTTTGTATCTACGCTTAATTACTCTACCGTACAAAACTAAGTAGAAATGTAAATAACTTAAAAGAAAGGCAACAAAAAATTAATAGATAGAGATTAGTCATAAGAGTTTGAGATGTTAAGACTATATTAGGCCAACCACTGTATACGTCCACTTTCTTCCTAATGGCTTCATTTTATATCGGTAAAGGGGGTTTGACTGAGCTTATAAGTTTCTTAAAACAACTTATAAGTTATTTAAGAGTTTATAAACTCCTTGAAGAAAATTAAGCTCTTTGATAGCTTATAATTTGTATAAATAAGTTTTTAGAATTTATAAGTTGTATATTTATATACACTAATACTAGACTAAACAAGGTAACAGAAAACCATAATATAAAACTACCATACATGAGTTATAACAATTTCATTCACAATGATGATTTGGAGAAAATAATTGAGAATGTTAGATTCCATATTAAAAAGAATCCTATGTGAAATTTAACCCTTTTAGTTATTATATTAATGCACTCAGTTTTGCTTCTCCAAAATGAAAAGAAATTGGTCCAATAAGAATAGATGATCAAATGCAACAAACAATAATTATGATTAAATAACCAACACCACAATTACTGTACTATATATTAATAATCACCCAAGAGATGTTAGTGAGATATAATCTGATTGAGTTAATGATATAATCATCATGGTAGATGTAAACATGTAAAAACAAGAATTATCCAAACAATGAATCCAATAGTCAAAGCCTCAATGATTCTTGAAATTAGATTTAGGCAATGAATTCTTGAATCAGCAATTAAAATTAGCAAACAAGAAGCAAAGAGAGATTGTAACACATTCAAAAGCATAAAAGTAATCCTCTGTTTAACAAAATATTGTTGAAACAGACTTCCCATTCAGCACACTGTAAACTTATTTGTACTATTTTTCTTAAGAGGATAACAGGAAAACACATTCAAATGTAAACCCGAGACCTCTTGTCAATCGGGGTTTGGTTGGACTAGGTTCAGGCTTGACTGAGCCTCCGATGATTGGTCTACAATGAACTATATGATAAATTTGATAAGTTTCAAGTGTGTTTTCTTAAGAGGATAACATGAAAAAATTTAAATGTAAACCCGAGACCATTTGTGAATTGGGCTTGGGTTGGACCGGGTCCGGACGTGGGCTAAGCTTGGAATTGTTGGTTTACAATGAGCTTTGGAATATGATAAATTTGGTAAATAAAAATTTCAAAATTTCAGGACAGAGTATACGGTACCAACCCAATTCTTGCACATGGTAAGTCATTATAATATGTGAATATTTTGTAGCAGCTAATGGAATTCTTGCAGCAGTTTCTTATCCAATATTATATGACTTCCATTTAAGATTTTAGATTAAAAAGAATCCTATATTGAAATTGTTCCATTTAAATCATATTATATAATTCACTCTCTTTTGCTTCTTAAAAAAGAAATGGTCCAATAACAATGGATGATAAAGGTAACATAAAATAATGATTAAATAACCAACACCATAATTACAACACTACATATTGTAATAATCACCAAGAGAGTGGGATATAGTCTGATTAATTAATTATATAATCATCAAGGTAGATGTAAAGTGAACAAACCTTCAATATTGTTTTTCAGTGAGAAACAAACACACCACAAAGATCAATATCGATGCAAAGACTGGTCCTAAAGAGTTATATGAGTTATTGAGATCAACAAGCAAGGGGGAACATGTCCCACTGAAAAAGAAAATCGATTCAAGATAAGGGATGTGATTGTGAATCTCAGGGGGAATATTGTTCGCCTCAAAATGCTCATATCAATTATTTAATATATACATTTGATTTATTGATCATGTTTTGGCACCATCAAAAAGAGGAAAATTGTTGGGATATTTATTTTATTTTGATTTGGTTCCAAAACTTGATTTTGTGTAGCGCAAGTCTGAAAATCCAAGCCTCAAGGGCAAGCCTGAAGTCCAGCTTCAAGTCTGTCCTGAATAGTACTTACAAATCAAGACAAGTTGCTCCTATATACATTTTTATTGATTTTTTTTTATGAATAGAATTCTTACAATGCTCCTGGAAGCAGTAACCCTAGGTTACCGGCGGTGGCAGCGAAGATCGAAGGAGACAAGACAGCGTTTTATAGATGTGGATTCTATGGATTGCAAGATACAATTTGGGATTCAAGTGGAAGACATTACTTCAAACAATGCACCATTCAAGGAGCTGTTGATTTCATCTTTGGTGGTGGCCAATCTATTTATGAGGTAATTAATTTACTATTTTGGACATAATCACATTTTTTTATTAATGGATTTTTTTAATGCATGATTTTTTTTATAAATTCTGATTTTTCTCATATTTATCAAAGTTTGTTGTAAATAAACAAATATAAATATGAGTATAAGTTTAGCTCAATTAATTTGAAATATATTTCATTGATATTCAAACATGAAATATCATGCATAGTATATATGTGGTGATAGATAAACATGCATGGTTAATTGGAGTTTAAATTATTGAGGATCAATTGTATATGTGAATTTCAATTTTGATTAGGGCCAGTGTGATATGATAGAACAAAATTGGATGTAATTTTATGAATTTATGACAAAATTAAAATTTTAATTTCCAAGACTAAAAATGACATGGTAATTAGTTCTACATGTGAAGTTTTTTTTTACATTGATATTAATTAAATTTTAAACCTACGCATCAATATTACTTGTTGTGTTGTCAATATTCAAATATAAATTATCTACTTAAAGTTTCGAGATCTAAAAATATATGTATCAGCATATTCATGACATGTTGATTAATTTGCCAAATTATGATTTTGAGAAATTTAGAAAAAATCATGAAACATCATCAACACTCTTATTTACGTGGAATTCGTTGATACGATTCTAATCGAGATGTATCGGTAAAGAACTCTTCGAGTGAGTTTAGACTCCAGAAATATATAGAGAGAGATTCTTCAAATATTCATTTCATTAATGTCTCAAATAAGCATAATGTTGTACTCCCTCTGTCCCATTAAAGTAGGCCATATTCTTTTTGGCATGGATACCAATATTCTTGTTTGTTAGTGTATTAGTTTATTAAGTGTTGTAGTGTATTAGTGTGGCACGAATATCAATGTGCCTTTTTTTTACTAAAAGTAGAACGTGGCCTAATTTAGTGGGACGTCCCAAATAGGAAACGTGGCCTACTTTAGTGGGACGGATGGAGTAGTATTTATAGCACTACAACCTACTACAATCTTCTAGTAATTTATAGAATTTGAGACCACTAAAATACTATTAATGGGTGTAACAAATTCGATATTGTAAAAATTTCAAAAAAAATAAAAAATAAAAATTCATGTATATCTATCAAACTTATAATATTGTCGATACTTTTTGTCACTATATATTACTGACGATGGATGATTTGTGTGCAGAAATGTTCGATACAAATGAGAGGAGATCAATCTATAATTGGACCAGGATACATCACAGCACATGGAAGAGAAAACCCTAATGATTCAAATGGATTTATATTCAAATATTGTGCAATAACTGGGAATGCGAATACCTATTTGGGAAGGCCATGGAGGAAATATGCAAGAGTTGTTATCTACAAAACATGCATGCATAATATAATCGTTCCTCAAGGATGGGATCCTTATATCGACCGCGGCGGCAACGAGTAAGTATACATATTTAATCAATATATGTTTATTCAGTAAACGAATAGAACTCGAGTCTAATGAGTATAGTTTGAGTGTTGGTGGGAGAGTGTGTAAAAAATATAGTTTGAATATACTAATAAGAACTTTTCTAAAATGACAAGTTTTAAATGTAAAGAGCTTTCATAAACAGACTAATATACAAAAAAGTAAAAAAGTTTCAATTCATGAATGCGGAGAATATATTTTTGTGTCCGACCCTGCTTATAATAAGATATGTTATGAAAATAATAACGATTTTCTTGACATGCGACGATCAAGAGCCTAATGACGTTCATCGAGAGTGGATGTACGGGCGAAGGCTCGAAAACTTCACAAAGGGCGCAATGGCAGTTAGATACTCAAAAGAAGTTTAGCCCACAAGAGTTGAAGAGATTGATTAGCATAAACTACATTAATGGTGGAGATTGGATTAAGCCAGATAGGGATAATACAATTTTGCTACCAAGGTGTTGAAAGAATAAAGATATATTTATACATGCATTTGTACTTGTGGATGCTTCAATATTTAATGATGTGCATCAATATAGATTATAGTATTACTTCAATATATATATATATATATATATATATATTCTTAATTTTAGTCACATTTTTGTTGTGAGTTGTCAAATTGAGGTATGCATGATATGTATCTATTAATGTAATAATATGTATTGAATGATGATTTATCCATATTAATGTTAATTGTTGTTGAATACCTAAATTGTTAACAAATTTGAAAAATTTATAGGAACTGGAAAATTGAAATACAACTTTATATGGATATTCAAAATGATGATTGAATATATCATAAAATATAAGAAATTAATTATTATTGAAATCACACATAAAAATTAAAGTATATATGGACAATTCAGCATCATGATTAAATCATTGATTGTGCCACTTAAACGAGATATTGTATTTAATATGAATCGATAATGTTTTAGTCGACGTTGATACTGAACTTAATTATTAATATTAAAGTTATAGTTTATATTATGAATATGAGTAGGTGTTATTTCATTTTAAATAAGACGACATCGTTTGAGTAGCACATTCAACATCCCCATCATGACAATTGATTGCTTTTGTAAATATTAATTTTTATGTGCAAATTTTAAAAAATTAGTTAATCCATGTATTTGTATATTAGATTTTGGGGTAAAAGCTAAATTATCTATTTTTATGAGTAAAAGATAAAAATCACTCATTTAAAAATAAAAAATAAAAAATATTTAATTACATGAATACATGAGGAAATTGCTTATGTGCTCATGTATTTTAATTCACAAAATAATTTGAATAACATGAACAAATGAGAAATTCATAATGTTATCATGTAAAGTGAATATTTTTTATCTTTATTTTTAAGTGATTATTTTTATCTTTGTTTTACAAAAG
>JAPKLX010000307.1:173281-198528 GCA_026898415.1 Leonotis leonurus
TCATTAGTGATACTAATAATGGAAGAAGGGTTAGTAATATATCTTAAAGTATTAATATTTAGAGCTATTAATTTAGATAATTAAAGCCTAAGTATTAAATCAAGGAGATCTAATTTATTTAGTAATTGGGATCTAAATTAAGAGAAATTTATATTCCTTATTATATTAAAGATATTATTTAAGAGATTAATATTCTAAAGATATCTTAAAGGATTATAGTTATATGAATAAATAATTATTGAGAATTAATTATTTCATTAAGTGTTGATACACTTATTGCCTTAAAGGCAATTACCAGATAAGTTGAATCGATGATTCAACACCTTAGAGAAAATATTGATCTGAAGTATCAATATCTAAATTAAAGGATCGAAATACGAACCAAGAATAATATATATTCTTACGATTAAAGGTTTCAAATGCACGAAGAGCATTTTAATTTATACGAGTTTTTCTAAAGGTTCGTACGAGAGATCTACCTCACGTTTCGCATTCCGAGACCAAAGCAAGTGCAAATCGAAGTTATCCAGGTAGGCTTTCTATTACAAAATAAAATTATGTGTGCCCGTATGCTATTTATGATTGTTTTCGAAAGGATCTCAAATTGAGGAAATATGTTTCAAAGTATTGTCTTGCCGAAAATGATTTATGTTTTGTATAAATGCCTATCTGGAAGAGGAAAATCGAATTCGGGTTCCAGTGGGTAAGCATCCCCACTCGAACTTGTGCACAAAGAGGGGACCGTGAGTCATCGATATGGGTTGGCCGGTTCGGTATCCGTAGAAGGTGGCCACCTTCTCGGTACCATTAAAAGGGCAGATATGGCATTATACTAAAGGAAATTAGACTGTACAGTCAAATATAAGGTTTCACAAAAAGGATTTAGTGAACGTAGGTGCTTTTAAAGACAAAATTTCCTACGTGTCGCTCTTACGGCATTGACAAATATATATATGTATGTATGTGGTTTTGGCATGTGTCTACTGAGTACTTTTGTACTCAGCCCTGCATGTATTTATAAATGTGCAGGTTGAGACGTGATGATGGGAGATGCTATGGCGGGCTTGTCGGTCTTTATTTAAAGTCTTGGGTGTCTACGTGTCTTCATATACGTAGATTTCAGTCGATCCTTATTCCGCTGCGTGAGTTCTATCAGTTTTGATCAGGCGTAGGTGTCATCTATGTAAATTAAATCTTCGGTTGAACTGAACTCAGTTATCGAATGATCAGTGTTCTTTCAGTCAAAGTTTTCAGTGTTCCACTTTATCCGAATGATTTTTCGTTCAGTCAAAACTTTCAGTTCGTTCAGTCAAAGTTTCAGTATCCCACTTGACACTAGATCCTTCATTCATTCATTCATATTCATTCATTCATTCATATTCATTCATTCATTCATTCATTCATTCATTCATTCATTCATTCATTCATCCATTCATTCATTCATTTATCCTTTTAGTCGCGCGCCCGGACTTCGCCACAAGGGCGGAGGACGGGGCGTGACAGTATTGTTGATAAATTCAACACTAACATATATTGACTTTGTCCCACTTATTTAAATACATTTTTCTTTTTGAGTTGTCTCACTTATTTAGACACATTTCTTTATTTAGCAAATTATAAAGCACAAACCATGTTCTTAAAAAAATATTACAACTAAATATTAATATCAATGTGAAAAGTAAATGAATTTAAATAAATGGGACGAAAGGAATATAGTTTTTTAAAAAAGATTAATTTTAATGTATTATTATAAATATTAATTAAATAATAAATTTAATAGTGAAACATATAATGAAATACAAATGGTCATTCCATTTAGAAGCTCTATTAATTTACCAGCTCTATTAATTCGCTGTTACATAAAATTATGTCAGATATTTATTATTATATAAAAAAATTAGAATTTCACAACAAAATATAACGACAAATAATAATGAGTTCAAATATATTTATTATGAATTTTTATCAATATACACATATGTTTAAATAGTTATGTAATGTTATCTTATTTTTTAATTTTAATGTGTTGTTATAAATTAATAAAAAACGACTCTTTATAAAATAAGAAATTGAATGAGGTAAAATAAATCGAAGTTATTGTATCAAATCGTTGATTCTGTTCTCAAATTTTGAAACTGTAACCGAATTGTCCCCAACATAGTCACAATTGAGAAGAGTACTACCGATTACGGTTTTAAAACCACCAAATAAAATTGGATTACAATATTTTTGATTTCTTTAAGTATCTATATTATAAATTATTTATAAATAGATTATAAACCCGTGCATAGCACGGGTGCAATACCTATGTAAAATGAAAAGCCAACACAATTTCTGTAGACTTAAGACAGGCAGTGCAAATTGTGATCACGAAGCAGAGTTCTTGATCGACAGAAGATCATCGTCAGGATCAGTGACAACGCAGAATCTCCTATCTGCACGCGAAATCAATACCACAGTTGTAAGGAGTGTAAGTTTTTCGAGCAAAGAATTCTTGAAATTAGATTTAGGCAGTGAATTCTTGAATCAGCAATAAAAAATTTGCAAACAAGAGGAAGCAAAGAGAAGATTGTAACACATTCTAAAGCATATAACTAATGCTCTGTCTAACCAAATATTGGCGAAACAAACTTCCTATTCAACTCAATGTAAACTCATTAGTTCTATTTTCTTAAGAGGATAAGAGGAAAACGTTCAATCGTAAACCCGAGACCACTTGTGAATTGGGCATCACCCGAGTCTGGAATAATTGATTCACAATGAGCTACGAAATATGATAAATTTGGTAAGTTTCAAGTGTGTTTTGTATGATTTGAAGAAGCAACAAAAATCATGCAAGCTCAGCTATAGACTTGTAAGAGCAATTCTCTCAAGTGTGAGCGTGAGTGTGAAACAGAGATTAGATTATAAGACATGCAAAATTATGATTGATCTCAGTTAAAATTAATCAAAATGCATATATTTCGTTCATATGGTTTGATGTTAACGAATTACACCCTTATACATATATTAACTATATACTTATTAATATTATGACAATATTTGTTAGAACATGCCATTTGAAGAATTTGTATTTTGACTTAGCTAGCATGCATTATGGTTACGTGGGAATAAATAAATCTTTTATTTCAAGATAGGTTTAAAATAATTAATTAAGGGTTACGCGTTACGGTAACGTAATAAATAAAAGGTCAGAATTGATAAATTAATTTAATTTGTGGGAGCTTAACTAAAGGTACCTTGGAGAAGTTGTAAAGGGCCTTTGCATTGATGATGGGATTAAGTAATATTAGTATTTGACTAGTTTTCCTAAGATTTTAAGAATCATCTTGGATATAATAATAATTATTATAATGTGAATGGTAAGAAAGGTTGCTAAAATAATTATATTTTGATGTCAAATTAAACTATTATCTATCAATAAATATATAAAATATGTCATGAATCCAAAAATTCGACAATACGTGATATACTACATGCCAACTTGCAAAATGACGTGAGCATATAATTAAAAAAAATCCAACTAGATATCAAACAAATTGTATCCCTATCCAAATTTTGTTTTTATTTGTCATCTCTTTCATCGCATCTGATCTTTTTGCTCTATTTTTACAGTAACTTTCATATTCACTAAAACATCCAAAAAAATTAGTTATATTTAAAGTGACAAAAATGGTATAATTAAATAAATTCAACTACATAAGAGAATGTTGAGGCCCATATTAGACAAAGGGCTCAAAAGTAAAACTTTAAAACAAGAAATATTGGGTTCTGGAATATATGTTGTTATAAGCTTGTTTCGAATTTGTTATATATATAGGCTATTATACATTCCTCTTCTTAACTAATTTTTAATTAGTTTCAGGATTGTTAAATAAATTTCTTTTTGATAATTTTGAATGATTGTAACTCGTCAAATAAAAATAATGAAATGAAAATGTGCCTAATAGAAACTACAAAGTCTTGTGGGCGAATTTACCCGAACTAGAACCAATAAAATAGTTTTAATTTTGTATTCAAAATCGACTCCTTTGATACTGAATTCGGAATATTGAATTCGGTTCATTAAATAAATCAGAAGATCGATTTCGGGATTGGGAGATGACCGATTGAATATTAAAAAATGTGCAAATCTCATCTAATTAAATTATAAAATTATTTTTAATATTAAATATCACTTTTAATTGAGTTTTAGGGTTTTATAAACTAAATCTACTAACAATGGTTTATGACAACAATGGCATATTATATTTTGGTATTATTGAAAAATAAAGAAGGAAAGGGTTTATTTTGCTTGGCCAACAAAAAAGAAAGGATATTGGATATTATCATGATTTAGGTCAGAAACAAAAATAGAATTGGATTATATGATCTTGATTCTCACAAATCAAGATTTTACCTACTAAGATGAATTAAAGATAATCTAAATTAAAATAATACGACAATATTTTTAAAAACCAAGGGTTATGGGTCTTCCATTTATAAAAATATCTAAAGAGATCATAATTTCAACGTATATTTTTAAGTAAAATGATACTACTTTGACTTCTACCCCTTATATATTACATATAATTATGCTTCAATTATAAGTGGTAGTTTTTATTAAATATTCTTCTTGATCCTAATATTGGACTAACTTGAACGTGCATGTTTTACTCAATCTAGAAAAAGATATAAGATGCGATTCATGATATTAATTATATTCTTAATAATTGAGTCATTTATATTTATTTGAAATGCCTCAACATGATCATGAACTTTAACCATTTTAAATTGAAAAATAAATTACTTAAAAAAAACAACCTGTATTTCAAAAAATATTAAATCGCCACATGTATACGAGCCTAGTCGTGTCGAATATTAGTTGGTCCGAGTTCGGCTCATTTAAATACCAGGGCATTTAAGCTTGACTTGAGCTTTTGATGATCTGTTAATCTAGTTCGGTTCGTCATCTAATTAATTATTAAGTTCGAACTCGACTCGTGCGTTACTCGATAATATTCTTATGAAGTTCAACTCATTTGATATTCATGTTAATTAATGAAGCACAAGATTGGCTTGTGCATTACCCAATAATATTATTTTGAAGCTCAATTCGTTAGATATTCATATTAATAGAACCAGACCTTGTTAAAGGTTGAATTTATTTTTGTATAATTGTATGCATACACTCTCATGTTATGACTCAATTGAAGGTTCAGATAACATGCTGATGAACAAATGAATTTGTACATGTTTGTGAACTCAACATGCTGAACATCGTCTGTCTTGAGCTCGGCTCAAAAAAATTATTTTTAAAATCGAACTCAATCTCGACTTGTTTACTATCGAGACTAGCTTCAAATGAGCTTTTTTTCGAAAAGAGACTCGAATAGCTTGGGACTAGATATGTTATTAGCCCTAACAACAAGTACTTTATCCCATACTTTATCATTGTACAATGTATTGATTAATGTTATCTCTACAAACAACATATTTATTAATTAAATGAAAAAGAGTAGAAACAAGAAAAAATTAACAAAAACATTAACTTAAAGTTAAAGGCTGTCTGTAGTTTAAGCAATAAAAAATTTAAAATTCTCTTCATATCCCCACACATAAGATAATATTTATTAAATTAAGATCCCCTTTTTCCTAACAAAACTATGGGAATATATATAGGGCAATCCTCACAAATTGGGATAGTAATAAACTTTTACATAAATATTCCCTACAAACACTTGACCCTACAATATCTCAACAAATAAACATTACATCACACACATATTGTCTAAGCAACAAATAAACATATCACCACTATGCTTATTTTGTATAAATAAGCCTTCATCAAGATAGACACTCTCATTATGCATATACAAATATTTTTTAACTTCCACAATGAGATACAATCTTAATCAAGCATCCTTCTTTTGGTGCAAATTGAAAAGTAAAATCTCCAAATGGGAAGGTGTTTCTTGACTAGGGTTGTTCGACATAGTAAATTTGATTAGTTACAAATATGTTTTGTATGATCTGAAGAAGCTAAAAAATCATGCAAGCTCAGCTATAGACTTGTAATTAAGAGCCCACAAATGTCAATAGAAAGTTGAAGCAAATTTGCAAAGCCAATCAATTCAAAATAATAATTGATCTCAATTAAAAATACTCAAACACACTTCCTACACGACACAATGTAGTCACTAGTACTAATTCTGATTTTCTTAAACAGGAAAACATTCATATTTTAACAATAAGCAGCTATTGCATTCAATGTGAAATTAAAATGGAGAAAATGTCTGATTCGACACGCTGGAATTTAGACAATCAAAATCAGAAACTTGAACAGAAAACCTTAATGAATGAAAGTGTTGATAAGTGGAAAACAAAGTGCAGAAGCGAGGGGGATGCATGGCTGAAGCCATCTGCATTTATTATTGAACCGAAAATCTGTGGGATTTAGTTAGACCAAGTGTTATTATCGAATACATATATGTATATGGTATGCTAAAATCTAAATAGGTTTCAGAACAAGAAAACGGTGCATAAACAAACTGATCACTTACTCTCTCGAATGTGGATGGATTAGGTTAATTAGATTGCGATAGATGGTATGTGAGAGATGTTGGCATTATCTTCTCCTCTCACTCTTTCTTTGAATTCTTCTGGCATGTCCAAGATCCAAAGTTGTTGAAGAGTGGAGATGAATCTCAAACCATCTGGAAGCTTCTCCAAGTTGCTGCACCCGATGATCCATAATCGAGTAAGCTTTGGCAGTGCTCTTTCTTCCACTTGCCATTTCTTTAAATTGGGCAACCCATACAGTTCAAGGTACTTAAGTTGTGGAAATGAGTTGGAACGACAAATTAGTGTTTCCGTTTCCCCCATTCTTTCAACTCCACTTATAGACAGAAATTGCAGTTTGGGATACTTGCCAAACTCTTCAATCATCTTCACGTCTCCACCAACCTTACAATCGGCAAGTATCAAATCTAGTAAATTCTGACACATCCCTGCTTTGTACAATGGAAAACCACCAATAATGTTGCAGCTTCCCATAAACAAAGTGACCAAAGAATGAGACATCAACATATCCATAAAGATATCTTTACCAATATCACACGACTCAACTTTGAGTTCTGTGTGCTGGCATGATTTGTTGTTGGTCAAGTGGTTGACAACTGTTAACAAGCTATCCATGTCCTTAACTGTAACAACTAGTTTTCGTAGATTCATCATTTCCAGGATATCTACGATGCGAGCACTTTCACTGCTGATTCGATCTAATGTCTCCAACTCCACCAGCCCATCTAGTCTTAGTTTGTCTCCTTCTATCACTTCTATTTTATATGGAAGAAACAGATGTCTTAGTCTTTTCATCTTCCATATAACATTAGGCAATCTAAAACTTTCTACGTTATTTGATACTCGCAGATCTAAAGTATGCATGTAACACATGTTGCATACAAACTCTGGTAGCTCTTTCACATTTGAAAAATACAAACGCAAGTATCTTAAATGGATTAACTTACTCACTTTGCTCGGTAACTTCCCATCTTCAAACTCACAGTTATCAAGCACAAGTATCCTCAAACACCGTGACCTCTCAAAATCAATTGTACTATCCGTGAAGAGAATTGGATTCAAATTCAATAAATCCATGCTTAGGAACATAAAGGATCTAAGAGACTTCACTTCCTTTAACCCATCCACACTTGGAGTTTTAGCAATACTATGAATAATGATAGCTACTCTGCTTACAGAATCAATTACTGATGATGGTATTGTTATCTTGTTCATTGTTGAAGGAATACCGTTTTCATACTTGGAGAGCTCAATGCGTTTGGCAAGTATTACTTCTTGAGCTTTTGCAGAGCAGAGGTCGTGCATTAGATCATGAAGTCCACATCTATCAAACTTCTCAAACAGAGAGCTGTACTTAGACCTGTGCACTTGGACCATACACCTCATTGCCAATTCAGTCAAATACCGTTCTGCCACATCTCTTAGACTCTCATTTCTTCCTTTATCTTGGGAAGAAATGAAGCCCTCCGCCATCCACAAAAGATACAATCTCTCTGTTTGTATTTGAAAATCCTCGGGAAAACATGCTAAGTAGAGAAAACATGGTTTCAAGTAGTACGGTAAGGCAACAAAACTCAGATCCAACACCTGTTTCACCCTTATATTTTCTGTAGCACCTTCTCCATGACTTAGAAATGAATCCATGTGTGTACTAACATTCTCCCATTCTCCTAAATTCTGCTCTTTTTGGCGCAAAATCCCTCCAATCACAGAAATTGACAGTGGTAAGCGACCGCATTTTCTCACTATTTCTCTTCCAATATCCTCCAATGATTTCGAACCTGTCTCAACTGTCATATAATACAAACCATTCAAATCAATCTAACTCTTTATGTACTTAAATAAAATTGATATCAATCAACATTATATTACAGTGCAAATTTCTTAAAAGTTTTAGACAACGGCAAATTAATATATATGAACACGTACTTTTTTAGTCCTCGACTAAGAGTCTTAAATCAAATCAAATTCATATATCTAAACAATGACAAATTTATCTCATAGAGAAAATTTTCAGAAATTAAAGTAGAAATAGGATTTAAGCTATTCAATGATGTGATGAGGTATTACGGCTGTAAATTTTGTTATGACAATGGTTTTTGGATAGCGAAATTATTAGAAAATCACTTGCGTAAATAAAGAAATAAAAAACAAAAGAATAGTCACTGACATAATAGTTATTTTAAAACAACGTGTAAACATATTTATTCAACCCATTTAATTTTAACACATTTTTCTCTTTCATCCGTTAATTTATTTTAATAAAATTTGTCAATTTCATTTATGTAACCATATGCAATATGCATATTAAATTAAAGGTATTGACGAGAGCTTTAATTTGATATATGACATGAAATAATCAAATTTAATATAAAAAAGTTACAATCATTTAAAAAATTGAATATATATATAATTAATGTATATATATATATATATACAGTAATGTAATGTGATTGATTTTCAGGCTGACCCGATCCCATCAAAAAATAACCTAAAGTGCGATGGGTTAACTCAGTGCAATCATATCCTTTTATCCTAAAAATTATGTGTGAGACATGTAAGAATCGTGAAAATAGATTTTTGTATCATTTTATTATGGTTGCATATATATATATAATTTCATTTATACAAAACCAAATAATGATTATTCAAACTAAGCAATATTTTTTTAATTCACTAATAATGTGTTCTTATTATTCATTTGAGTCGTCCATGAACATTATGTTTTATTTTTTAGACATGGTTACTGAAAATACAAATATTTTAAATTTTACATATATTCTATTTGATTATCTAATTAATTACATGTGCATCGCACGGGATGACGTACTAAATTTAAGTGAAAGAATATTTATGGTCATTCATATTTAAAATGATTAGAATTTAAATATTTTATCTTGGTGGCAATTATTTGTATTTTATAATTTAATTTGTATAAGCAACCCTATTTTTAAATACCGATACTTATTAAGTGATAACAAAAATATCAAAATGAAAATTTTAAAAAAGACCAGATAGGGAAACTAACCAGTTGGAGGAGCAAGATCGTGCTTGGGAAATGCAATCTTTTGAAGTAACTCCCAGCCTTCATCTTCAGTGAGAAATTGGAGCTCGTAAGGAATATGTGCTTCATGATTAGCAGCAATTCTCCCATCACGAGTTGTCAGCAACACATCACACTTCACTGGAAAAGCTTTCTTGATGATCTCCCAATGATCATTTTCCCATATATCATCCATCACTATCAAGCATTTCTTCTCCTTCTCCTCAAGATATTTGTGAATTGCTTCCACTATTTCGCCAACACTATCACTCCCACCAATATTGGCTCCCACTTGTTTCGAAATGTTTCCCAAAACAGTCGTAGCTTGAAACTGTTGTGAAATACTGACCCATGCTCGAGTGCCATAAGATCCCACCACTTGTTGGTGGTTGTAAATCTTTCTAGCAAGAGTGGTCTTTCCCAGCCCACCCATCCCATACATCTTTACTACTCTCTGCTGCTGCCTTCTCGTCTCCTCATCTCCCTTGGTTAACATGGAGACTATATTCTCGATGTCTTTTTCCATTCCCACGAAATAAGGCTCGACCTCATGAGCATACGTCTGCCTCAACAGATGATCTTCGTGGCTCGAACTCGATCCGCTTTGCTGTCCCAACTCCGACTCTATATTGCTTTTGAGGTCGGAAAGGCGGGAAATTATGTCCCGGAGAGCATTGCCGACCTCATGGACTGTGGAGCACTCGCACATGATGCACATGTACCTTCGCAACTTCTGCTTGAGAATCTTTCTGCTATCTTCTTTCTTGGATTCAACTTCAACATCATATGTTTCCAGCACTGTCTCAGCGTCAAAGGCAAGATCATTGAGTTGTTTGATGTAAGCCTTTAGAGTAGGAGAATCACTCCTTTCTCTATCAGCTCTCATCAACAACCCATGAATTATCTCCAAATCTCTCCCAACTTTCTTCACGTCACCCTTTACGCTCTGCAAAAACTTGGTCTCTTCTACCAACAAATCACGTAGAGTTTCCAGAGCCACGTTTGCAACAAGCTCATCCATCTTCTCTTTTCTTATCTTTTTTTCGCCTTCTATGAGAAAATTAGAGCAGTTATTCTTATTTAAGTTTTGAAACCACATATATTAATACAATACAATACAATGTAATGTAATATGATAGACATGCATGGTGTGTGTAGCTTTTTAGATTGAATATGTTCTTCAAGAAAAGCATTACGCCTCTTCGATTCCCTCCATCAACGCTCAATTATTAAATTTAAAAAAGTTGATACCATATTCTATGCTCCTTTTCCTTTTTCTTCACATTCACTTGTCATTCTCTCTTCTTTTCTTTTTATATATTCCAACTGTTACTTTGCAAATAATTATTACAAGAAGTTGGACTAAGTTTGGTTTGATAAATTAACTATTCAGTTTGATTTTTAATTCCCAGCCTTCATCTTCTGTCAGAAGTTGGAGCTGGTAAGGAATATGACCTTCATGATTAGCAGCAATACTCTCATTACTAGTGGTCAGCAACAAATCACACGACTTGATTGGAAAAGCTTTCTTGATGATCTCCCAATGATCATTTTCGCATATATCATCCATCACTATCAAACATTCCTTCCCCTTCTCCTCCAGAAATTTGTGAATTCCCACCACCAATTCGCCAACACTATTACTCCCACCAATATTGGCACCAAGTTGTTTCGAAATATTTGCCAAAAGGGCCGTAGCTTGAAACTGTTGGCTGACGCAAACTCATGCTATAAAATAATAAAATAAAATAAAAAATTATAATGATTCGCATACTTATATGACACTATGTGATATTGTCATATCAATTGCGAATGGATTTGCATACAAATCATCCAAGGCGTATGCAAGTTAAATTCGTGTGTTAATATTCAAAAAAAAAAACATAATAGTGAAAACCAAATTTTAGCTATTATGTATACCAAAATACGTTTTTTTAGGTATTCGTGGCTAAAAAGTATTTTTCACTAAGTCTTTTAGCCGTGTTTTTCTTGTAAATTCAAACATACTATTTTTTTGATAATTAATATTCAAATGTAGCTAAAAAGAGATATAGTAAATGAAATTTATGTCCTTAACAATGTTTAAGTATAGTCATTTTAGTATGATTTGTATGAATTTCTTTATTTTTCATAATAATCGTACATATATATATATATATATATTGGTATGCATTCGAAATCATATGTAGGGGTGAGTATTCGGGTATTTGGTTCGATTTTTAAGCAAAATCGAACCAAACCAAATTATAATTCGGATTGAAAAAATTAACCAAACCAAAATAACCAAATTTATTTCGGGTTTGTTCGGTTTATCCAAATATTTTATTTAGTAAGTAATTTCCTTCAATTTTAAGAATAATTAATTATTAAAATCTAATTATATATATATAATAATTTTAATGTACTTAAAAATAAGTTTTAACTTTAAAAAGTTTAAACTTAAAATTTATAATAACAAATTATAAATGCAACTTCAATATTTTCCAAGTTTCAAAGAATAACAATTATTAAATAAATTTAAAAGAAAAAAAAATTTACTTGCTTTTTTAAATATTCTAATATAAATTATCTATTTAAAGTTTCGAGATATAAATAGAAAGATTATACAAAATAGCCAAAAAAGATTATAAAAAATAAATAATAGCCACAAAGATAATAATATTTAAATTCTAGTCATTTATAAATTTTTTATACTAAAATAACCCTTATAATTATTTTTTACATTTATAAGTACGAATTGTATGAATCGTATCATTCATACGTAATATTCAATTTTTTAAAACTGTATGTATGAATATTATTCGTATTATTCGTACAATTAAATTTAAGCATAAGTGTATTTATGGTAATTCACATTCAAACTTGTTAGAATTTAAATATTTTTATATTGATAACTTTTATTTGTCTTTTATAATCTTTTTTTGACTATTTTTTATAATTAACAGTAAATATATGAACATTTATTAATGTCAGCATATTCATGACATGTTGATTAAGTTGCCAAATTTTGATTTTGAAATTTTTTGAAAAATAAGAAAATTTATATATTTAAAACAAACTATAATAGACTATAGAAAAAATCCATGATAAATACATCAAATTGATGTATGCATGACATGTATTGATTAATTTAATAATGTGTCTTGAATGTTGATTTATCCATATTTTTATTTGTTGTTGAATACTCATAATTCTTGAAAAGAGTTATTACTTATCTTATTTAATTCTTAGTTTTTACCTTATTTAGTGGTGTTTTGTTGTTGTTGCAACTCTTTTTAGTCTTAGTTTTAGTGTGTTTAGCTTTCTCGTGTGTTGAAGAGATAATATTGTTTTTGTGGATGCTTTAGGTATAAGAAGAGACAAAAGCTGGAAAGTGTTTGCTGACTGGATAGCTGCAACAAATTGTCTGCTGAAAAGAAAGAGAGTGTGGACCCCAACTACAAGACAAATGAATGAGCTGAATATTAGTCAAAGTCTGGAGGGTAGCATGGACCTTTTACAGGTTATATCTGGAAACCTAGGAGTGCAAAAAGAGGGGTATCAGTCGCAATATAGGAGAGAGGCAGCTGGGAGATACAAGAGGAGGAGATTCTGCAATAGAGAGAAAAATAAAAAGAGTGAGGAAAAACTGGAGCTGAGTTGCGGTGGTTTTGGAGCCGAGGAATCATCTTCACGGCGGTTGCAGCTGGAGGGAGGATTGGGAAATCATCCCCACACTCTTGTTCTACCTTTCTCTATCTTTAAATCTGTAGTAGGATGGTTATATTGTGGAGAAACATCATTTTATTTTCAGTTTCTGTTTTAAGAATGAACTAAATCTGTAGAGACTTGGGTTTGGGATGACTTTTGCCTATTTTAATGAGAATCAAGCTCTGATTTCTGATGCTCTTTAGTTCCTTTCATTTAACAGCTTTTGTTCTATCTTTATTGTATGTTTGGCCAGCATATTATGAAGATTTAGATGTTAATAATTCTGGAAAGGTTATTGATGTTGGAAAATGTTAAATGAACACTAGTTTTGATTGTATAGGGATATACATTAATCTGGTGTGGCATTGGTAATTGGTGATGAACTGGTATTTAATTCAATTTAGCTTGGTATAGGAATATATGAGTTTTAATTTGTTGATTTAATGTTATGCATAGGTGTTGGAAGACTCGTATGCTAAATCTGGGAATTACACCACTGTAACTAATTGCTGATAAAATGTTGTAGCAAAGTTTACGCAATTGTGAATAGGCAGAAGAAATTCTGAACCCAAGTCCATTTTAAATCTGTTGGCTATCTGATTGTTTTCCTTACTTTGGTTCCTGATCTTGTTGAATTTTCAGTTTGCAGTTTTTAGTTGTTTTAATTCTGATCATCAGTCTTGTCTATTCTTGTTTGCATTGTTGTAGCCTAGAATAGAAAAATCCATATTATTAATTTAAATTCCCGTCGTTTTATTTTTTTTTAGTTGAACATGTACAAGTGCTAATTTGCATTTCCTGTAGATACGAATCTGGAATAATTCCTTATATTACTTGTTGATTACATAAACTTGCTCATTATAAATTGTGTATATCATTTCACACAACAAATACCTTAATTGTTAACATATATTACAATTGTATAGGAACTGGAAAATTGAACTACAACTTTTTATAGATATTCAACATGATGATTGAATATGTCATAAAATATAAGAAATTAAATTTTTTTTTTGAAATTACACATAAAAAATTTAAGTATATATGCACAATTAAGTAGCATGATTAAATCATTGAGTGTTCCATTTGAACAACATATCATGTTTAATATGAATCGATAATGTTTTAATCATCGTTGGCACTGAATTTATTAAAATTGAAATTATAATATATATTATAAATATGAGTCGGTCGTTTCATTTTAAATAAGACGACGTTATTTGAGTAGCACCACGACAATTGATCACTAATGTAAATTTTAATTTTTATGAACAAATTTAAAACTTTGAGTTAATTCATGTATTGTATAACATGTATATTAGATTTTAAGTGCAATATTAAGAAAAATTGATATCTTGTATATCGCAAGATAAATTTTATAAGTATTTTGTGTGCTATTTTAAAATTATTTATTACATAAAAAATATAAATAAAATTTTAAGAGATAAATAATAATTTATCATTATTTTGAATGTGAATTATGATAAATACTCTTCTATTTAAATTTTATTTATTTTACAAAAATATAATTGTACAAATGGTAAGTATATTATACATTTATAGTATTCATAAGTATGTACAATTTAATAACATTGAATATCATGTGTGAATCGTAGCATTCAATATGATTCGTACTATTTATATATATTATTTAATTCCTTTAATTGTTAAAAAATAATCAGAAAATAATATTAGTGCAATAAATATAGAAATGACCAAAATTTAAACATTATTATATTAATAATTATTTCATCCGTCTACAAAAAATGTATTGTGAGAGAATCAATAAAAATTTTAAAAAAATTATAAAATATAATTTTTTAGTGGATAAAGGATTTCAAAAAGTAAAATACATGTGAAATTTAAAATAATCAGTATTATATAAAAATATGTCTATACACCATAAATATATTTTTGGTCAACGAAATGAATATTATTTATAACAAGTGTATTTAACAATGATTAACCATCATTTATATGATCCTATGTAAGATCTTATTGGCATTTATTTTGCCAAAATTATATTATAAAACTTTGATAGAATAGAAAATAACTAAAATTTCTTGACATTTTTACTAAATTAACAAAAGAAATATGTATGTTCATTGCCATTACATTATTGATGAATTATGTCCAAATTATGTCCAAATCCGTAATATGTATAAACAATTATAAGAACTCCACCAAAACTCCAAAAATATTTAAACAGAAAAGGGAAAATATCAATATATTTATGCCAAATTACAAGCCGATTCACTACGCTATTTGATTAATTATTAATCCAATAAAAAAAATTATCCCTAATTATATCGTTATAAATTAATTAGTTAAAAATATAATACAAAAAATATTTTAGTAACAATAATTTTATACATAATTTATCCAATCTAAAATTATATTTCCTATAAATTTTAATACAGTCAAACAAGCATAATATTAATATCATATACTTCAAAAATATTGCATTCGAATATATCACACGTAAATAATTCAACCAATTTCCTTTAAATATTATCATTTGATTATTTATTAATCCAATAAATAAAATCAGATTCCAAATTTAACCAACTCTGTATGTTAATCCCAACTGCTATTATTTTTGCAAGCTTCACTATAAGCACTATATAAGTGAATCAATTTTACCTGATTCTTCAACCCTAATTAAACATCACATATATCTTCTTCTTTAATTGCAAGAGGAAATGTGCATTAATCCCTCCAAAATGTGGAGGTTTATTTGCAATTTAGTAGCTTTCTTCTTACTGTTTGAAGTAGCCATGGCTATAGATCCATTGCTTGATGATAGAAAAATCCAAGTGAACTGTTCTACAATATATGTAGATCAATCTGGTAAAGGCAACTTCAAAACCATTCAAGCTGCAATTGAGTCTGTTCCTCAAAGTAATCGTAATTGGATTTGCATACACATCAGCGAAGGCATATACAGGTTAAATTTGAGAGTTAATATCCAAAACTATTCAAAATCTTAGTAAAAATAATTCTAGAAAAAATATATAGTGAAAGATAAATTTTAGCTATTTTTGTATATTAAAATACGTTCTTTCACTATCGTGGCTAAAAATTATTTATCATTGAGTCTTTTCACTAGTTCTTTCTTGAAAATTCAAACTTATGATTTTTCTTGTGATCTCGTCTTGCAGAGAGAGGGTTTACATCTCTCGTGGCAAGCCCTATATATACCTCGTCGGAAAGGGACAAAGTAAAACCTATGTCGTATCAGACGGTACAACTCCGTTTGATCAAACTGCTACACTAACCACTCAAGCTGAAAACATCATTGCTGAGGGCATAACCTTCATTGTAATAGAAATAGCACTTATAAATCAATACATGTAATCGCTCGTGTATACATTTTTATTAATTTTATTTTTTTTTAAACAGAATTCTTACAACAGTCCCAAAAGCCGTAACCCTAGGAAACCGGCGGTGGCAGCGAAGATCGAAGGAGACAAGACGGCGTTTTACAGATGTGGATTCTATGGAGTGCAAGATACAATTTGGGATTCAAGTGGAAGACATTACTTCAAACAATGCACCATTCAAGGAGCTGTTGATTTCATATTTGGTGCTGGCCAATCTATTTATGAGGTAATTAATTTACTATTTAGGACATAATCATATTTTTTTTTTCTTTCATTTCTTTAATAATGGAGTTTATTTTTTGTTAATGCATGAATTTTTTTATATATAAATCCTGATTTTCTCATCTTTAACAAAATTTATTATAAATACAAAATATAATTATAGCTGAATTATTTGGAAATATGTTTCAATTCGTTGATATTCAAACATGAAATATTATTAGTATGTGAATTTTTTTACTAGGGAAAATATGATCATATGATAGAATAAAATCATGGATGTGACATAATTATCAAATTTTGATAAGAGTGAAGATGACATGGTATCCATGTTAGTATTAATTCTAAATGTGAATATTTTTTTACATTGATATTAAATAAATTTCAAACCTATATATATCTAGAACGATGCTTATATTTGAAAATCCGACCTAAATTTATGCAAAAAATCACTTATTTTTGTCGTCAATATTTTGATATAAATTATATATTTTTTGTCACTAAATATTACTCCCTTTGTCCCACTATTATTGTCCTCTTTTATTAAAATAATACACTTATCTCAATATAAAAGAGGACAACAATAGTGGGATGGAGGGAGTACTAACGATCCATGATTTGTGTTCAGAAATGTTCGATACGAATGAACGGAAAGGTTCTAAGTGGACCAGGATACATCACAGCACAGGGAAGAGGAAACCCTAATGAATCAAGTGGATTTGTATTCAAATATTGCACAATAACTGGGAATGGGACGACCTATTTGGGAAGACCATGGAGGCCATATGCAAGAGTTGTTTTCTACAGAACTTGCATGCAAAATATTATCGTTCCTCAAGGATGGGATCCTTATATCGACACCGGCAACGAGTAAGTATACATGCATATATGATCAATACTATATATATATATATATAATTGTGTGTGAGTAAGAGTTTGAGCAAATCAAACTATTCGTGAACCGCTCAAAGTCCAACCCGATAAAAGTCGTTCAATATCTGTTTATTTAGTAAACGAATCGAACTTGAGTTTAATGATATTCAGTTCGAAAGGTTTACGAATATATTTAAACATGATCTTAATGAGCTGGGTTTTTGAATAGTTCACAAATTTTATATATGTATGAACTATGAATCTCTTCCAAATTATTATATCCGCGCGCCTACTAAAGATGTTTACACTTTGACATGACACGGATTTTAATGTAGTGTTTTAGCTTTAAATTAGAGAGTGTGTAATGGATATAGTTTGGGTGTTTGTGGAGAGTGTAAATACTGTAGTTTGAATATAGTAACTAATGACAAATTTGAAGTGAAAAGAACTTTCATGAACGTAGGGATATGATAAAATGTAAAGAATTTCATGAGCGCACAGGGAGTCTATTTTTGTGTCCGACTCGATCTCCTTATTATATGATATGTTATGAAAATACTATCGATTTTCTTGACATGTGACGGTCAGGCGTATATTGACGTTTATCGAGAGTGGATGCACGGGAGAAGGCTCGAATACTTCACAAAGGGCGCAATGGCAATTAGATAATCAAAAGAAGTTTAGCCCACGAGAGTTGAAGAGATTGATTAGCATAAACTACATTAATGGTGGGGATTGGATTAAGCCAGATAGGGATAATACTATTTTGTTATCAAGGTGTTGAAAGAATAAATATATATTTATATATGCATTTGTAATTGTGGATGCTTCAATATTCAACAAAGTGATGAGATCAATATAGATTATTATAATATAATTCAATGTTTTCTTATTTTCAGTTATATTTCTATTGTGAGTTGTCAAATTGAAGAGTCCATGACATGCATTGATTAACATGACTTGAATGATACTTTATCTATATGGTTAATTGATGTTAAATAGATAAAATAAATTATTCATAAATTTTTAAATTGTATCGAAATCGAAAATTTCTTCATATATATATGCCGTTTACCTTTTTTTCACATAACGAATTTGTCATTAAATACACAAATTAGTATTTTTTCTAAAATTGCATATAAATCTTGATGTCTATGTGCAAGATTAAATATCATGATGACAATATTGAGTGACCTGTTTGAACGACATGTTTTATTTATATGATTCACCATAACAATTAGTTGTCGATAGATATTTTAATTTTTATGTGCAATTTATAAAAAAATTGTAAATGGTATATCATATTATACGATATATTCGATCTTTTTATTTGTAATTTTTTTTAAAGAAAAGTAATCTATGTATTGTAAAATTAAATTTTAATTTATATAAAAAAACGATTTATCTACAATTAGCACAATTTAACGTGATGCATTAACGTGAAAGATCACATAATGACATACAAATAACTATTAATTTTTTATATTCTTTATTAAATAAATATTAGATTATGCTTTACATGTACACAAATTTTTTTGAAAACTTGAACATTTGCAACTTTATTTACATAAAAAGAACTACAATTTCTCGAAACTCTTTATATTTACAAAAAAGTAACTTAATGAAAAATACATCTTCAATGCCATTACATTATTGATGAATTATGACTCAACTCCATCTAAATATCATATTGAAATAATGAAACTTTAATCGCCCTTTTTCACAATGAAACATTTATTAATGCTAATTCATAGAAACTCGCAGTTATAGTTGAAGAGTAAAATTGTGGAATACTCAATCCAAAATGAAACAATGCATTTGATAAACGCAAATAGAAGCAACATTATCTCAATATCAATAATGTTACTTGAGAAAGAAAAAAGCAAGATACTCCAATGTAATGAACAGCTAATGAAAACAAATCCATATGAAAATTCAGTAAACATCAAAATTGTCACTCCAAAAAACTAAAATTCTTAACAATCAGTTTTATGAGATGCTTCTTCCTCTTGTATTTTGGCAGAGCTCTGTACCCCCTCTTCTTCTACAACTCCTGTCGAACATAGTGGCATGATTAAGGTGGGAATGACGAATTGAGTTCAAATCGGGCGACAAATATATATAGCATGTAAGAAAAAAAGTATGAATCAAATACCATTGAAACAAACTCGGAAGAACTCCTTCATATATAACCTAACATGTCAACTATGCATAAATTACATTATAGGGAACTCTTACACCGGTGAAAACATTTAATATTTGATTGGTGCAATGACGTCGAGCTGGGATCCAAGCTTCTCTAGTGCGATCTTCTCAGCTTTAACCCTCAATTTTGTGAGTTGCTTCTTTCTCTCGTACGTTGCCTGTGCACGATCCTTCCTCTTTTTCTCCAACTCCTGTAAGACACAGTAGCATGATTAATGTGGGAATAGAGAATAGAATTCTAATTGAGCAACAAATAAGTTCTATAATTAAAAACACATCTAATGTCAAATAACATCTAAGAAAGCATGACTCAACAGTAATTTAAGAAAACTCAAGGTCATAGCAACAGAGCTTGATATACACTTACAAACTATACTAAATATAAAGAATGGACTTTTAGACAGGTAGATAGCCTAAAAAATACACTATGTATTGTCTTAATACAAAAGTTAATGGGCGGACACACATTCAACAAACATGGAACTTACCTTGATAGTGTCATAGTGGTTCCAGCCGACTTCGGATGAAAGTCGTCCCAACAAGCAATACTTGTGCCCAGCCTGGAGCCTCAAAACCCTTTATCAAAATAGCAGATAATGTTAAACCTCAAACAAGGAGGGTTACGATCAATGCAGTTTCATTAATAACAAACTCACTTGAGAGCATCTGGAATAACCATCCTCTTAACCTTGTCATACGGTGGAGGAACACCCTCGTAAACCTTAAGACGAGCAAGAGCAGCTTCACCTCGCTTGGTCTTGTGAGGAATCATCCTATGACCATACAAAGCTCAAATGAGCAACCTCAACAATGATTCACAGATAAAATCGGCAATGCATTTCATCTCAAGTTAGAAAACCTAATAGTTACCGCATATATCTAGTACATAGAACCATAAACATTGAAGAAGCACAATGAGCTAAAATTAAATACTATAAACTATCACATTCATCTATTGATGCCCATAGCATATCTTAAAATGGCGAAATAGAGCAAAAAAATATCCAATTGGTGAATGGTGTAGAAAAAAATTAGGGGAAAATCGTACCCACGGATAGTCCTCCAGAGAATCTTGGAAGGAGCGCGGAAGTGAATGGGACCGTGAGAGGGCTTGGTGTTCATACGCTTGCGGAGGAAGCGGAGGTACTTCATCTTCTGACGGACAAGACCGCCGGAGAGGCAGATTTCCTCGCACCGGACTACGACAACCTTCTGCCCGTTCAAAAGCTCCTTGGCGATAATGGAGGAAAGGCGGCCGAGCATGTGGTTCCTAGCGTCCACCACAACCCTCTTCGCGCATATACCTGACCCAGACACCATTTTCCCTCCCTCAACTTGTCTCTCACTCTCTCTGAGGCGATGAAATGGAGGTGAACGCAGGTGGAAATTAGGGTTTTGCCGCATTGCACCTCTGTTCTATTTATATATATAGTTTGGTTTGGTTTCTAGGGCTTCGAGGCTGGGCCTTATGAGGTTTGGGCCGCTAATTGGGCCCATTCTTTTGTGCCTTTATATTACTGTTTTTCAAGTAACGTAGGAAATACAAAAAGTTTTTCTTATTAACAAAAGAATTCGAGATGTCTCATCATTATGATTATTATTTAATTTTTAATATAATAAAAAATAATTTATTAAAAACCGTACAGCGTATTAATATTTTTTTTATCTTTTATCATGATATTTTATACTCCCTCCGTCCACTAAAATCGTTAACAATTTGACTTGACACGAGTTTTAATGAAGTATGTTGACTTTGTGGAAAAATGTAGTAAGTGGAGAATAGTGGAGAGTAAAAAGTAAAACGTTAGTGGAGTTAGTAAGGGTAAAAGAGTAAAAAGATGTGTCCAAAAAAAAAAACTTTTAAGTGTTAACAACATTGGTGGACAACCCGAAATGACAAAACGTTAACAACATTGGTGGACGGAGGGAGTATAATATAAATAATAAATATAAGTTCGGTTTTAAGTATATTTATTTTGATAGTATATTCGATTTTATAAGTTACTAATATTATATGTTTGAAAGATTTTAATTTAATATGAGAGATAAAAAAATATCACTTAAATTTATAACTTAATTCATAAAAAATTTGAAACGATAATCTAAACTGTGTGCGGTAATAATTTTATTTTTATTTATAATGTAATTTTTCTATTTCTTTTTTTAGAAAATATAGTCCATCCGTTCACTTAATTAGACTCATTTATTTTTGGCATGCATACTAATCTTTAGTTATAATAACTTTTGAGTAGAGAGTTTTGTGGTTTAAAATTTGCTGAATAAAAAAATATGTTTAATTAAATGGCACAATTCAATGAGTAAAATAAGTTTAATTAAATGAGACAAGGAAGTATTTAATTATACGTTAATAATATAAATATTATTCTAGTGTGAGTTACAATACTAGTACAACAAAACAACCTAGTTCTACAAGACTTCAACATTACACAACCACATGAAAAGCTACAAATAAACCAATCTCGACTCGAAAAAAGCTAGTTAAGAACTCGACATCACCTAGAAACGTCACTAATGAAGGCCATAACATCTGCATGAGAAGATCCCCCAACACCACTTGCTCTCTTACAAACCTCCTGCATCTTCTTAGCCCTTCTCCTCCTCTCCTTCGCCTCCGCGCTCTCCGAATCCATAACCCTAACCACAAGCTCAGCAATTTCCTCTCCTCTCACCAACCTATCATCCTCCTTCTTCACTCTCACCCCAAACTCCCAATCTTCCACAATCATCTTACTATTTGTAACTTGATCCCAAAATATGGGGAACGTAAGCATCGGAAGGCCAGCAAACGTGCCTTCCTTAGTCGAGTTCCATCCACAGTGCGACCAGAAGGCCCCAATAGAAGGGTGTGAAAGAACCTTCAACTGATCACACCACTTCACTACTAAGCCTCTCCCACCACACTTCTCTTGAAGACGATCCTCCTCCCCACGCCCGACCCACAAGAACGAAACGCCACTAGCACGCACCCCTAATACGATCTCCTCGAACTGAGCTTCCGCAACAGAGAGGAAGCTACCTTGTGAGATGTAGAGGACAGAAGCTTCAGGCTGGAAATCTAGCCACTCGAGATAGTGTGGCCTTGCTTCAACCTTGGTAGTCGAGTTATCGACATCAAGGGAAGGGATTGGTAGGCCTAATGAGTAGATCTTGAGGGAGAGTTCCTTTCTCAATGCATCAATGACTTGGGATTCTAGCTCATAGACAGAGGTGAAGAGGAGATATTGTGCTTTTGGTACTAATTGAATAGCTTGTAAGGCTTGAGGTAAGACTTCATTTCCTTTGCCATAGATTGGAGTTGGAAGATCTGTGACTCTTATTGGTGGGACCCCAGGAATGTAGTCTACTATGCTTCTCTTATCTAACGAAATAAAATTAATTGAGAAAATAAAAACAGAAACATAAAGTAATCACGTATTACCATTTATATATATATTATTACTAAGAGAATATATCAAGGAGATTTAGTCATAGCAACAATATACAATCTCAATATTTAAAGAAATGTGCATAATTAATAAAATCAACTCAAGAAAATGATTAGAAGAAAAGGAAAAGGGAAAACCTTTGTGTTGGAAGATGAGCTGGGAGTGATGGAAGAGGGAGAAGACGGTGGCGGACATGGTATAAAAGGAAGCCACCGGAATATCCAGGCGGATCCCGACGGCCACCGCCCAAGTAACGTAGGTGTCATATATAATGACGCTCGGCTTCGGCGGCGGAAGGCGGCGTAGCAGCTGCTCCACCGGCGCTTCCATTTCGGAGAGGACGGCACGGTAGAAGGAGGGGAAGTCTTTGCCTCGCCCTATCTCGGAGGGGATGACGTTAGGTACGGTGTGGAAGCGGAAGCTAGGCGGCAGCGGGGGCGACGCGGCGGCGGTGATGAGGCCGAGCCACTCCTCGGTGACGATGAAGGAGATGGTGAGTTGGGGGTGCGAGTCGAGCATGAGGCGGCAGAGGTTGAGCATTGGGTTGACGTGGCCTCTGCCGGGGTACGGCAGAGCTACTATGTGGCAGCCGGAATTTTTTCCGGCCATATTTTGCAGCGGCGGTGGTTTAAGAGAGAGATGCATATGGGAATATATATATATGTGTGTGGTTGGTGTAAGATATGGATAAAATATGGGAGTTGGAATATCTAATTTTAAATTGGATTGCAAATATAAATTGAGTTTGAGTTCATTTTTATTGTTCAATTTAATAATATATTTGAATTGAGGTTTAAATTTAACTTGATTTCGTTAAATATTAAAAAAAAGTTTGAATATTAAATTATTTCACTTTAATATTGCAACTCGAGTTTTAGTTATATGGAGAAATAAGGGCTATATCACCAGTATTGACAACTATTAAAAAGGTTGGGGTTTGCATGAAAGAAGCAAGGCAATTACTTCATAAACATAAAGATAAAGGTGTATAATAGATATTTCATTTATGTCTTTCCAAAAGTGAGTCAATGCGACAAAAATTGCGGGTCCGTATTTTCGAGCTTTAAAATGTAAGGTTTAATCCGGCTTTTGACGGGGAAACTTTTTTCTAGCGGACTTGAAGTTGAATTTATTTAAAATATAAAATATTTTTTTTTAAATATTTAACATTCACGACGAAAAGTAAAACTATGAAATTAACACTTTTAAATAATAACATTATGAATAAATAATTGACAGACATAAAATATAAACATAACAGAATCATAATTTAAATAATATAGCAATCCCAAAATAAATAATTAAAATTTTAAAAAAATTTCAATTATTATCTATCAAAGTCATATAAAATATAAATATTGCAATTATAATTTAAATTAAATAACAATTACAAAAAATAATATTTTATTTGGATTAATGTCTCTAAGGTCCACCTGGGTGAACTTGTAGGCAAAAAAAACCACCATTTTTTCTCATTGTCAAGTAGATCCATTCTAATGCACTTTTGTTCAAAAAAATCCAAATATATTAAGGGTGTTCCCTATTTTACCCTTATTAACTAATTAATTATTTTTTTAAGGGTGTGGTGACATACAGGTGGTGGCAGCGATGGCGGCGGCGGCCGGAGACCGGTGGCGGAGTCCGGCGGCGGTTGCCGGCGGCCGGTGACCGGCGGCGGAATCCGGCGACCGGCTACCAGCAGCTGCTGCCGGTGACCGGCGGCCGGTGGTGGCGACCGGCGGCAACGGCAACGAGGCAAAGGGTGGTGGCAGAGGGAGAGAGAGAGAGAGATGCATAATGAACCATCAGTAGAGGTAATGAACCATC